>JAZBGW010001164.1:4156-17194 GCA_037464815.1 Mylabris variabilis
TACGTGTAGTAAATCTTGAAATTTACTTTTAACAGTTAAACCAATACATCTACCTTCAAATAACACGATTTATCTATACAATGTCGAATTGAGATCGTGTTATATCGATATTCTGTTATAAGCTGGCGTACTTATACAGTGTGTTTCAAAACGTGTACCGGAAAATGAAACATGTGATTCTTTGGCTTTTTATTAAAAAAAAAGTTCCCAATAACATAGGCCCGCAAACACACCGTTTTCGAGATACAGGGTGTCAAAGAATTTTTTTAATTTTTTTGGCAATACCTCAGAAACCGTTTGAGATACAGTACTCAGCTTTTGTCCCCTTCATACCACTCATTTTGGTTACTTTATGAGCGCTAATTCAATTTCTTTTTCTTAATTTTCAGATACATGTTTTGAAATACCAAAAACGAGTTCTGCGTCATAAAATGAAATTTTTCTCTAAAACAGGCCAGATTAGAACTTTTGATCAAGAGTATCTTTTTATATAGAAAAGATCCGCGTCCTAAATTGTGGTTCCGAAATTCCAATTTTTTCAGTACCGTAGAAATTAGGGCCAAAAAGCCTCGCAGAGCCCTAAAGTCTTCGCCACTGATATGTTAAAATAAATTGTATTAGCACTCATGAAGTAACCAAAATGAATTTTATGCCGTCGACAAAAGCTGAGTACTGTGTCTTAAACGGTTCCTGAGATATTGTCAAAAAACAAAAAATTTCTTTGACACCCTGTACCTCGAAAACATTACGTATTCAGACCTACGTTTTTTTTTTTTAGAAAGAGCCAAAGAATCATAGGTTTCATTTTCTGCGCCGTTTTCGAGATACAGGTGTCAAATAATTTCTTTTTTTAGTTTTTTAACAATATGTTAAAAACCCCTTGAGATACAGTACTCATTTTGGTTACTTTATGAGTGCTAATTCAATTTCTTCTTCTTCTTCTTAAAATGAATCAAGAAATCATACCCTTCATTTTCAGATACACGTTTTGAAATATCCAAAACGAGTTCTGCATCATAAAAAAAAGTTTTTCCTCTAAAACAGGCCAGGTTAGAATTTTTGACCAAGAGTACCTTTTTCACGTAGAAAAGATTGCCGTCTTAAATTGTGGTTCCGAAATTCCAATTTTTTCAATATCCAAAAAATTAGGGGCAAAAGAAATTGTAGAGCCCTAAAATCTTCGCCACTGGTATATTAAAATAAATTGAATTAGCACTAAAAAAGTCACCAAAATGAATGAACAAAAGCTGAGTACTATATCTCAAACAAATTCGGAGTTATTGTCAAAAAACAAAAAAACTCTTTAACACACTGTAGCCTTTTTAGAAAGAGCCAAAGAATCACAGGTTTCATTTTCCGGCACATGTTTTGAAACACCCTGTATAAAAATTCAATGATGCACTTCTAGTGGGTTTTGCTTAGGTAATACACCCTGTAATATGCATTCGGCATTAACAAAGAATCCGAGCCCCATGGCCTTTCTACAGATACATCTCGTTTACGTTCCGGAAGTCTTCTAAAAGGCCACTCACCAAGATGCCCTGTATAAGTATGGCCACACATACCAACACGTGAACTTGTTCTTTTTCTTCCCATAGAGATAGTAGACTCTTTCATCGTTACAGTCTTGTTCGTTTTCTTCCACTCCCCTGCTTCTTCCACTTGTTTTTTCATTCAGGGTTTAACATATTCGAAATACTGAAAGCTTTTTTTTTAAAAAAAAAACCGGCCAAATCGACCATCATTTAATATCCATTCAAATTTGATTTACGATTAGAAATTGACTAAATTGGTGTCTTGTAAATGAATTTCCTTCTTGCCTTACTATAGAAATAAAATAAAAACGAACGGTCAACTAAATTAATAATAAATAAAGAGGAAATTTATGATTTTGACAGCATTATGTAATCTTTTATTTGAAGAGTAAATATTTAAATTGAATTGACGTGAAATATTTTGACAATTTATTGTGAGATTAAAAAAAGAAATAAATAACGGTATTGATATTTTTAACACTCATCGTTTTATTACCTGGATTAACAATAGAAATTGATGTCAATTATTGTTTAAATAATAGGTATCTATAGATAAAAAAACAGTTGTCTTACAGTCTAATTAAGTACTCTTAACTGGAAACCGGTTAAGATCATTTCAGTGTCCAAAAAATATAAAGTAAATATTTGTTTATTTCACTTTTTTATGAGCATTTTAATTTTGTAAATACACGATGAAGAATAAATAAAGTTACAACAAATATTTAATAATTACTTTATTTAATCAAACAAATTTCTTAGTTTTTCTATAATTTAATATTGCATTATTATCATTCTTATAGACACGGTGAAAGTTTCGAAAAGTCACAATTCTTTTCTCTATCATGCGATTATTACGAAATTGTAAGTTGTGTCACTATACAAAATATATGAATTGATAATTCAAAAAAACAATGTGTATCTTAATTTTATAAAAATAATAACAATAAGATATTATATGTGAAGGGAAATAATTTATTAGGTATTCAACATCTGGGCGAAGGTTTTAAAGGTACGTCCTTTCTGAAGAATTTCACTTCTTATAACTACATTATCTCTGTTTTGGTTACAGTAGGAGACCACTGTTGTGTGTAAACGATAAATCTTTTAATTTTACAGATGTGGGAAAAAAATTGAAGAATTCTTCGAATTTGTGTTAATAAAGAGAAGAAATAGTATACAGGCTGTCCGGATTGGGACTATAAAATTTGGTTGTTTCCACCAAACTAATAGAGCGAATCAAATAATATTTTAACCATTTAAAGAGTAGTCCTTAGAGAAGATTTTAGCAAAAATAGGACATCGTAGCTCTTCGGGAAGACGGTAAAAAAACTCTCGTTTTGGACAATGTTGCTGTATTCAAAAACGAGCTATACACGTAAAATGACTTGAGGATCTTCCCAACATGGATTTTTCCCGTTTTTTTCAGTTGCATTCTCGGGAAAAATGCGAAACCTTTCCATCCGTTCTTGAATAAAATAGAAAAAAATGGGAAGATTTCAATGTTGCGAGAATCCTCAAGTCATTCTTGGTCATTTTACGTGTATAGCAAGTTTTTATAGATAGCGACATTGTCAAAAATGAGCTTACTTGACCGACTGCTCTACAAATCCTGAAAATATTTTTTGACTTGTTTTATTAGTTTAGTGGAAGCGACCAAGTCGTATACCTCATCGATTTTAATTCGCACAACTTGACTTCGAAATACCACAAATATTCGTACAACTGCAATATTCTCGATATCTCTTAGATTTGTTGGAATAATAAATGATTTGTTTTCCTATTGATAGTTTCTTCAATGTCTTTTATTACAATCAAAATAAATCAACCGTATGTCTAAATTAAGACCCATTCAACATTGTTAATAATGACTATATTCACACGCATTCTTATATAGTAATCCTTATATTTTCTATAGTGTCATGTTTCACTATTGGAAAATAATAAAAGTGTAAAGTTTTGGTGAGATTTCTTTCATCTGTTCGACTGAAAGAAGGCATCTTTATTATGTTGTTTTCAACTGTTAGTGTTTAATAATAAATCAGTGCTTTACGAAACAAGTGTTAATGTTGAAAATTACCAAAATTAGTATCAACTGTCATAAATAGCCTTTTTAAATTGTTAAGAGCAGGACCGGATTGGAACAGTTGGGCCCCGGTGGAAATTTATTATTACATAATTGTCTTTTATATTTTCGAAATAAATATAAAAATACCGAATGTGCCTTGACGATTGGCCATTAGAAGGATAAGAAGTCTGTAAAATTTTGACTGGAGCCGTTTTTCCACCTGAACTTGCTCTAGAAAAGGTCTACGTTATTCTACCAACCCTATTTTAAAAATGGAACAATATATTTTTTATTGGATTTTTGAATACTTTGATGAAATCGAAGAGGACTCTGGTAATGTAACCTGTGGTCTGGTGCGGAAGGGTTTTCAGATATTTTGACTTTTACTGTTAGTAGAAGCTCAAGTTTTGCAGCGTTCGATTAAAACATTTATATTTTTGAAACTATTCTCGATGAAAAGTTGAAATTTGGAAATTAAGTATCGCAAATGATGCAACTTTTATCAAAGCTCAAGGCATTTAATTGTCTTTTAGCGTTTAGTTGAAATGGATTTTTCTTTCAGGCAATTTAAAATTTTCACCAACAGTCAAAATAACTGAAAATTGTTAGCCCTGGACCCGAAGCCATACCATCAAAATCTCCATTGATTTAACCATAGAATTCAAAAATTCAATAAAAAAATGCCGTTTCACTTAAAATAAGAGAATAGGGTGCATTACTTTATCTAACAGGGGTTGCTGAAGGAACAAAAATATTTTCAACAGATAGTTCCAATGATAATATCATGAACTTCCATTAATTAGGCCGATTATCATTGCACACCCTTCTGTGCATCACCTACATTTTATATAAATATACAGTAATTTTTTTAAATAATTGCGTGGCCTCGATAAAGACAGTTGGCCCCGGAGGAAATCTCCGCCTACCCGCCCTGTCCCGTCCGGGTCTAGTTAAGACTTCTTGATGTTTATGTACCTGACTGTGCGACAAAAATTTTCCTGCACGCTTCAGTGCAACGATTCCTCTCTTTGTTAGTTGTCGCAATTAGAAAGGTGTTTTGTAGACTTGTTTCTTTATCCAACTCGCTAATCTTTGAATAAACACGTCTATTTTTAATGTTTTGAATTAATTAATTTCTAACAAACAAACAACCTGTTTTTTAGCGAATAATAAACAAATATTTGCTAAATTTTCGGTTATTTTTAAACTTTTAGGATAGTAATTGAGGTGAAAATAAACATTATTCAATTTCAACACCTTTATTTAACAAAAAAAAATAATAATGGCATAAATGACCTACAATATTTAAATTTATAACAAAGTTTATTATGATAAAGATCAATATAATATGTACTAAAAGTAGTAGGCACAATCATCTTTTCCTCTTTAAATTTTCTTCCTTTAATTAATTAATAATAATATATTTCGAATATATGAATGAATTTTACGATAATTTGATAGATAGATAAATAGCATATTTACAAATGAAACAAATAAAATATACAAATATAGATATACACAACAAAATAGCGGGTTATTCAGCTGCGGCGAAAGCTCTTATAGCAATTCCCATTATTTGATGATTTATTAAATATTTCAAGGATTTATAGAAGGGTCAATGGAGATCATTTTAGTAAAGATAGAACCTTGTAGCTTATTTGCAAAAAGCACTCGTTTCTGACAATGTCGCAAAACGACTTAGAATGACTCGAGGATCCTCCCAATATTGATTTTTTTTATTTTTCTCAAATTTTTTTCTGGAACACTTCCATGCGATGGAGAAAAACGAAAAAAAAATCACTGTTGAGGTCTATGAGTCATTCTTAGTCTTTTTGTGTTTAGCTCATTTCTGAAAACCGAGACCTTATCCAAAACGAGCACTTTTTGACCAATTTCCAAATAATCTACGTGGTTCTAATATTGCCAAAATGATCTCCAAACACCCTCCTATAAATCGTTGAAATATTTTATGAATCGCTAAATAATGGGAGTTGTCATACGACTTCTTGCCGTAGCTGATTAACCTTGTATAATAATAATAATGATTGCAATCAGTTCTAATCTAGAGAGATGAATAAAAAAAATATACATACGTATATATTAGCGAGGAACAATATATAGTAACTTAAGCGACAATACACGAGACAAAAAAAAAACACATTTAAAACCATTTTTAAATTACGGAAAAAGAAGAATCGCTTCCATATCTAACAAATAAAATTCTACTTCACTATAATTAAAATAGAATAATAATGAGTTTCTATAATTAATTAATTAATATAATAATAATAATAATAACATTATCAGTCTTTTTTGCAACAAATAAATAGGTACACGTTTGATTTGCTTCTTCTTCTTTTCATTGCATTTAAACACACCAAAAATTTTGGCACTTTGTACTTATCACTATTTCCATTATTTTCTCTCTCTTTTTTTGTAATTTGATTTGATTTAAAGTCAATATTTATCACAGATTGAGTCACAGACCAATTTCTTCGATGAAATATGGACTAATACCATTCTTAATTATTAAAAAAAATATTCAATCTTTTACCATACACATCCATACACATTCAAATCCATTCTTCAGACATCATCATTAATGGTCTTTATTTTGGCAACAATGAATTCACGGAGATTATTTCATTTTTTATTAATTACTGTAAAATAAAATTCGTATTAAATCTCCAATAGTCG
The DNA here is from genome assembly GCA_037464815.1 of Mylabris variabilis. Taxonomy (NCBI): domain Eukaryota; kingdom Metazoa; phylum Arthropoda; class Insecta; order Coleoptera; family Meloidae; genus Mylabris; species Mylabris variabilis. Next base: position 10,454 of record JAZBGW010001164.1, read on the forward strand.
TGTTAATTTGGGTAAATTTGATATTTACTTTATTGAGTATCGTTGAATTTCAATCGAGTTTCGTTTATTTTTTTAGTGTTTTTTTTTGTTGTTTAATAGTAGGGAGCTGTATTTTCTAGATGACTCCAACTGGCGAATTCCGACCAAGAATCTAATTTAGCTTGAACAGCATCCGTACATTTCTGTACCGGTTTCCGTTGCAAATTCACAAGATTCTCTTTCTGCTTAGTATTGTTATAAATATCATCAGCAGAGTACGATTTTTGCATTTGACTTGCTATAGTTCTCTTTACAATAACGTAATTTTTATTATTATTATTGTCCCAATATTCGGTGCCATCGCAGCGGAAACAGACACAAAATTCAATCTTTCTCGATTTCAATGGTAATGGAAATTTAAAAGAGAACGTATCGTACAGTATATAAGCTGAATTGATTGTTGTTGCCATTGAATTTGGTACATATTTACAAAAAACATCTTCAAATGTCTTCCAATTATCCATTGATAAACGTATAAAGACCTCTTTATGAAATGATAAATTACTAACTTTAATTGTACCAATAATAAGTTCATCAGCCTCTTTAATTATAACATTCTCTAATGATACTTTAAAATTTTCTAATTTCTTACGGAATTCAACATAATCGGATGCTGGTTGTGGAAACGTTATCTCCCATGGTTCTATATCTGGACCAGGTTCAGCTGACATACCTTGTGTTACTTCAGCTAAATAACGAAAACTCCACACTGGTGGTACATTTGATGGTTCGGTCATAACACGTACATGTGTCAATGACATACCTTTATCATCAGCAAAGACGACTTTCTTTTTTAATTTTGTCGGACTAGTTGGATCATCTTCATTGATTTGTGTTATTGTTGTTTGATTTGCTTCTTCTGGACGGATCACCAAACATGGTCTTATCGGTGATACAGTTGGCATCTTTCGATATTCATCTATATTGTGTTTATATGTTGATGATATTAGAGGGGGTGATGGTGAATCTCGACGATTACGTCCGAAATATGTTGTTGTTGTTGGTGGTATTGTGTAGGAATCGTTACGGAATTTCGAATAATCGGTAAGGAAACTTGATGGAGGACTATGACTGAAAACGGGTGGACTGTGTGAGACCAGCATTTCGTACGCCACAGCAGGACACATTACTGTAACAAATTAAAAAAAAAATTAATTAAATCAACCGAACAATTGAACCTATAATTAGATTTTGTTTCTGGCAAACCGATAATGTCAAATTGTATTATTTATATAACAATTGAGAATCTTAAAGTAATTTCTGGATAAGGCAAGTTATGTTTCATTATTTACAGAACAGGAATCTTCCTACTAGATAAGAGTCACGTTTATCGCTACTTTTATGACAAAACTGACATGCTTCTAAATAAAACGAAAAAAAAATCTTATCAATTATGAACAATTGTTAATGTCTATATAAAGAATTTGATAAAATACAACATTAATTATTATTATTACAACAAGGACGCTATAATTATTCAGATTTGAACACTAATTGTTTCAGAAGTTTTCTGACCTCTAGACACAACAATTATTATCGTTATTACCAATAAAATAAATAGATAACAATGTAAAAAAAATGCAATAGATTGTTAGATACGATTCGAGACCTCCCATATGTTGATTTTTTATAGATGAAGTCTTGTACGAACGTACCACGCAACTAACAATTATAAAACACTTTAAATTTACATACATATAATATTGCTTTGTAATTTCTGGTCTAGCAACTATAGAAAAATATTTTTTTTATAAAAAGAAAATCTTATATTATCTACATGTCTGCTAGACTATATAGAGAAACTTTACTAAGAACACTGCAGGCGTATCCTGTACTAATTTAAATAAATCAATAGTTGAAGTCGTTTATCTTATTACAGATACTTTGATATATCTATTAAAATGCATATGTGTATGTAGATAAGACGGTTCATATTATTTTTGAAATAGAAAACAGATCTAGTGGGTAGATTTTCACTGTTATAAATGAGAATACAATTCGAAAATGCGATTATCAAATCATTGATCAACATTTTTTTTGGTTACAACAACAACAAACTATTAATCAACAGAAGAGAGAGAAAAAAACGTGATTATTTCTTAAATTAGATCTCCAAACTCACTATTTGGTGGAACATTCTGTATATTACCCAATTTTATTTTAAATATTCATATTTAATATCATTTATTATTATTATAGACACTTTAATACTTGCATATAGAGAGTTTAAAATCGTATTGTGGGTAGAATTTCCTGTTATAAATCGGTACAATTCAAGAATCCAACTTATCAAATCATTTATCAACTTATATAGTTGAAATAAGAAAACGATCGATCAACTGAGCAAAGCTCATTATAGTTTCTAAAATTGAATTTATACAGCCTGTTTCAATATCAATACAATTTAAGCTATATCCCCATATATGTCACAAAAGTGTTGTTTTAAACGAAACAGGTTGTATATTTCAATTTTGGTTAATATACAGGGCTATTCAGCTACGACTAAAAGTTCTTATAGCAACTTCCATTATTTAGCGATCCATAAAATATTTCAAGGATTTATAGAAAGGTACCTGGAGATCATCTTAGCAACATTAGAACCTTGTAGCTCACGTAGAAGTTGGTCAAAAACTCTTGTTTTAGACAAGGTTGTGATTTTCAAAAATGAGCTAAACACACAAAAAAAATGACTCGTAAATCTTCTCAATAGTTATTCTCCAAAAATTCTAGAAATAATACGAAACATTCCCACCAGCTCCAGAAAAAAATGGCGGAAAATCGATAAAATCAATGTTGGGTGGATCCCCGAGTCGTTCCAAGTCGTTTTACGTGCTTAGTTCGTTTTTGAAAATCGCAATATTGCCGCAAACGAGCTTTTTTGAGCAATTTCTGAATGAGCTGCGAGGTTCCAACTTTGCTAAAATGATCTACAGCAATCCTCCTATTAATCCTTCAAATATTTTTTGAATTGCCAAATAATGGGAGTTACTATAAGAACTTTTCGCCGTAGCTGAATAACCCTGTATTCAATTTAAACAAAACATTTGAGCATCAATTTAAAGTTCATTGGCTTTTAAAATTAAATACTTCATTGACAATTTCGTCGTAATTTTGTTTGTAATTTCGACACACTACCTGTATCATAATTAATTTTTAAATTATTCGCATTTAATTTCAACTCAAAAGGCCGTTACTTTCTAAGATTACAACTCTATTGCTTGTTGTCGTAAATGAATTTTTAATTTTTCTATAATTTGATTTTAATTACAAAAATATATGTTTCTATTTGTTGTACTAATTGAATGTATTCGGACAAGGAAATTCAAGGGTGATTGTTTTGAAAAAAATACAACTGTGTCGATTTTATCGACATATTTGATTAGCACTCCTTTCTATATCAATTAATTCATTATACAGGATGAAATTGAAATCCCTTTAAATCTTTAAATGACGTGTAGGGCCCGAAAAACAGAACCGATTCGTATAATTTATTAAGGGAGACAAATAGGTTTCGCAAATTTCTCTAACATTCTTAGAACCACTCCTAATGAAATTTTTATTTTTTCTATAATTTGATTTTAATTAGAAAAATATATGTTTCTATTCGTTATAATAATTGAATGTATTCGTACAAGGAGATTCAAGGGTGATTGTTTTGAAAAAAAAATACAGCTGTATCGATTTTATCGACATATTTGATTAGCACTCCTTTCTGAATCAATTAATTCATTATATAGGGTGAAATTGAAATCCCTTTGAATCTTTAAACGACGTGTAGGGCCCGAAAAACTGATCAGATTTGTATTACGGGAGACAAAAGGCTTTGAAAATGCCTCCAACATTCTTAGAACCACTCCCAATGATAAATAATTGTGTTTAATCAACAAACTTAGTGAATATTAATCGGTTGATATCAATCAGCGTTCAGTGTTCAATTACAAGTGCAACGGGAACCTTGATTGTGGATGACTGCGGGCTTATTCTCTTGTCTTTTGTCTATTAACTTTTATATTTTTATGATAGCAGTGTAAATGTCGAACAGCTGTAGACCCGAATTTGAGAAGCTGCAGGCGAGATTGGTCGACTGCCGAAACGTGCAGCTCTGTTTGAATCGGTGAAGGGCGACATTTTGAACAATGTTTGTAGTGTTTTCGGTATTTAAAGCCAATTTGATTTCACCCTGTATCTGTACAATTTATTTCACTATTATTGCGGGTCTTAACGAGCTTGTCATATTGTTTTTAATGAAAATCTCGTTAGTCTTACCAAAATTGGGTAGTTTTAAATGGTACACACTGTATATTGTTGGTTTCTGTGGGCAGCGTGTATAATAATTTAGAATTTATAGCGGAAATAGGGCTAATTTTATAACAGTATCATTATAAATGTGCCTGTTCTAAGAGCCTTGTTCTTGTTATCAGACAAGTGTATAAAAATGCACTTGTTTTTTGATAACCTTTACAAGAAACATTCTATTATCACGCAATGATAGGTTTTTTATACTTTGAATCAACGTGTTTTCTTCTCTTTTTTTAAAAAAGTAAATATTTCGGTGCTCATTCAAGAAAACATCGTTTATTGATGAATTTTCAACAAAAAAAAACATGTAAATGTTATTTGTGAATGAACTGTAATAAATTTTATGTGGAAATATAATGAATTGGATGTTTTTAATAAGGAAAATCGTGAAAGGCCAATCTTTTTTCCTCCCGTTCTCTATTGTGTTTGAAAAATTTTCTATTCATCATGATTATAAATTATTATTATTATTAGTATTTTTCCTATTCGACCAAAATTCATTTCCGTATGGTGGAATTATGAAAGTTTTCGGATCAGCTTTTCAATGCATGCACATCAACCTTAAAATAACTTGGGCAAGTTGGAATAAATTAGAATAAAAAATGTATATACCCCCACCTAGAATATTATTAATATTTATTGAACACAATAATAGTAATAATAATAATAACGATGTATTAAAATGCAAGTTGTATTACGATATCATGCGATGTCAATCTGGAATTTTCGATAAAAATTTTCATTATTATAGAACAGGCACGGATTTAATTGTGAGCCGGCCGCTAGGGACACCTTTGAACTTTCAAAGAAATCCAACAATTGGATTATTATCGAGAAATATATGAAATTATGTTATCGATATTATAATTTGTTGTTTATCAAATATATTAGACTATCGCTTATTATCTTGTCAGTTTAATCTATAGACAATTATTACTTAATTTTGTTTATTTTGTTGTTCATTCGATAGAATTTTAGTCAGATCTAATTTTTAAAATTGTAGAAATTAGTAATGTTATTTGGCAGGATTTTTCAATTTTTTACGATTTATTGTGATAAAAATAGGACAATTTCCAATCTGTTTTTTTTTAATTTTAGTTGTTCGTTTTCTTTTCGGAAAAATTTAATCAATATCAAGATTGGCGCATAGTCTCGACTGCCAACCTTGTTTGCCATTCTACAATCCTTGAGAATATAAAATACTTATTAGGGAAGGTCGTGATTCTTGCAAACAACAATTTTACAGGTATTTTCACAATAAAACTGATAGACTTACCTGTATATAAAGATTGATAAAAATTCTCTAAAGATTACTGCCCCTTTTCTTCGCTACACGACGCTTTATAAAATTGCACTTGTTTTCAATAATTTTTAACAATTTTTTTTTTAAATATTAATAGAATTTTTAAAAATTTATATTTTATTTTATTTTAAAATCGAATTTTTAAGAGCCATGTGTCGATTTGGTTTGGGCGTGAGAGTGCTAGAACACCACCACACACTGCGGCTAGAAATCCAAGACTGGCTACGCTACACATCTAACTTTAACAAAATAACAGTCACACTAATGACCGGCCAGTTTTCAAAATGTAGCTGCTTTAGCGACAGTATTAGTGGTTGTAATGTTGTGCGAGAGTTGAGGAATAAGACTGGACCCAAAACAGAGACTTGTAGGCTTTCTATATCAGTTTGATAAAGCACCTCGACGTCGACGACACTGTGACGCTACACTTTTCTCCCCGCCGCTGTCCAAACCGAAAATTCTCCGTTTAGCACGTGGTGAATTAGTGACCTTTACGGATGTCCGATTTTCGACACAAGTCAAAAGAAACGTTTAAAACTAATTAGACAGGACACGTCATTGATGAAGGAACGGAGATGAATGATCACACCACCGTCGATGCTTGACTTTATGATGTAATCAATGTTGAAATTGAATTATGTATGCGGGTAGCATTAAGAAGTCCAAAGAAACTGGCTTCAAATTGTTTCGTAAAAGACTCAAATACAAAACAACTGGTTTCAATCTGGTTTTCGGTTGAATGTTGTATATTCGAATTGTAGAATGATGTGCACCTTTTAATCCCCAACAAATTAGCCAAATGAGCCAAATCTATTCAACTTTTAACTGTATTTTAACTGGTTGATTATATAAAAACTACTTCCTGTCTTTTGTTCGGTTCGACTAGAAAAATGCAGTTTGGACAGTTGACATTTATAGTCGACAAAACTTATAAAAATACTGAATTATTGATGAAATTTCTAAACGTTGAAAGGACAAAATCAAAAAAGAGATCCACAAAAAACGTCTGATCTACGTTCAAAGGTCTGTTGTAATTAATTAGAAGACATTTGAACTTGATTTTTCATTTTTCTCCACCGATTATCAATCAATAAATAAAT
>JAZBGW010001165.1:0-11453 GCA_037464815.1 Mylabris variabilis
ACTGTAGATCCGGACTCTAGTTATTAATCAGTTGTTATTATTTTACCATATTATTGATGCAGTAACTAGGGTGATTTTTTTTAAATATAAAAATGACAAATGCTTGTCAAATTAATGGAGGTTCTTGTCAATCTCAAATCATTTGAATTTCATACCCAAATATTTCCGAAAGTGCAAAACAATAGCATGTATAACGCGGGACTAAAGTGCTTTCTTTTCTTCCTTGAATAGTTTATTGCCCTCACGCAATAAACTTCCACTATCGAGGTGAAATATCGAACTTTAGTCCCTTGTTATATTATATTACTATACTTCTAAATAATAAATGAAAAATGGAGTTCAAATTTTCCGTAAAACTCTTTTAATCTTTAAAATTGGATTTTAAGCGAGCTTCATGTCCTTTCCTCTTATATCAATTCTAAAAACATGTACGATTCTCTATCTTTAAAATTATGCAAGGTATCAATGTTGGATTTTTTTTTTAAATCTTCTTCAATTATCGGAAAAGTAACAAACATATCGGGATAATTCTTGAAGATTTAAAAAGCTCTTTCAATTTGCTATCTAAATTCGCCTGATCGAAAATCAATAATATTGGCAAAGTTTTAGAAAATATACGAAGAAAAAACCGGGTCTGTCATTCAGAATTTTTCCAAAATAGAAAGCTTCAGAACATGCACCTTGAAGTGCTCTATAAAACGCACGTTTACTTTTTTACAATATCTTAAAAAACAAGCGACTAATTAATATTTGAAAATTGACTATTTTCGCACGCCGAATCGCATATTTTCTACAGAATCGCCTTAAAGTAAAATAAATTTACTTAATAATGGAGTGGTATTATTGTTATCTTAAACAATGTGGTGTAAGAATAATTTAAATGATATCCTCGTACCTCTGAGACTAGTAAAATAGCTGGAACAATGCCCATAAATAAATAGAAACATGTCTCTAATGTTTTATATTTCTCATGGAATGTCTGTTGATAAATAATACCAATAATTGCCAATAACCATACAAACCATTTCATTGTGGAAGCCCAACCATCATTTGGAAGTTGTTGTACTGTTAACCATGGAAAATATGAACCAGCTATAAAAATATAAATAATAGCACGATCACAACGATGGAGGACGTTCTTCCACTGGCTAAAAAGTAAACACACACACATACAAAACAATCATTATTACAATTAACAAATAAATTGTAATTTGTATTACCCATGACTGTGACAATAGAAAATACAATGGAATAATGTTGATATACTAAATAGAAATATCAATGTTGCCCCATAAATAAATGCGGAAATTGTTTGAGCACCATTATGGCAGCGTGTTAATAATTCAATTGTTGCAAAAATACTCGGTAATATCCATATACCGTGCGTTATTATATTTGCTAAATGTTCAATTTGGGTTGGATTATAGGCCTCCTGTGGTAGGGCTTTTTTATTCATCCACTTTATACTATAATTAATTATAATAAATTATTATTATTAATTAGTTAATGAAAAAAAATAACATACCTCTTCCAAGTATTCAAAGATGTTGATTTATGGAAATACAAGTAACACTGTTGAAGAACAGTGCCACTTTTCATACCTACAATAAAAAACAATAAATAAAGTTAGGTTATAATAATGAAACATTTTCAATTTAACAATAATCGATTCAAATTTAATTTGTTAATTGATAAGAATCTTACCAATTTGTGGATAAACAAAAACCACCCTACCACCCTTGATGATGATAATAATAATAATAATAAAAATAATAATAACCAATCAGCTGATAGATGAATTGAATCGATTACCAACTGTTATTAAATAAAACCACTAGAATTCAGCGGGTTTATTTAAATCAAATTAATTTTCCTAATTATTATCATTACTATATTGATAACAATAATAAAAATAAACGATAGAGATCACTTACTTGATTCTGTTATAAGTTCACTATTCATCGTGCCCTCTAACAAGATTTATAATCGACTAAAGTGGCTTTAATTTAAATCCTTACAATCGTTATACTATTATATAAACTTTATATAATTTTATTAAATGCAATTATTAACATTGATAGGGTTTCAAAAGGTTCAATATATTAAACAGGATTATAGCGTGTCTATGTGCAAAAATATACGAAGGAATATCGTTATTACAACTATTTATTATCAGAATTTATCAGTTAGGAAATTAAATTTATCCTTGAACAGTTATAAAACGCAATCAACTGTAAAATAAAAGAAATTATACTATAATTTTTATATTTATTCAATGTTTAATTGAAACAAATAGCTTTAGTGTAAATTTCACTGGAACTAATATATTAATTGTTCAATCATCTTTTATACAATCGCCCCCTTATTATTTATTTATTTATTTCTATTGATATTATGTATAATATTAATTGAAAATTCCGATTGAACTAGTTTAATGACACACAACAATTGAGAGGTCATTTTAATCAAACACAGTAATTAATTCGAAAATTAAACACACACATTATTAATAAATTATAGAGTCTTTGTTTGATTTTTTTGCATTTTTAATAATTGTAAACCGACAATGTATAAACAAGCACCTAAAATAAGACCAGCATGATAAATTGAATTGTAATAATTAATAATTAATTTGATTTCTAATAATAGAAATGCTATAGCTTGATAGGAGAAGAAATGCATACGTAACAACCAATGTAACCATTCATAAATCTTCAACGACTATAAAACAATAATTGATTATTAATAATTTAATTAAAATAGAAATAAATAGAATTATACCAAGCCGGTTAATTTCTTTAAACATAATTCAACGTAAATGTCTTCAATTAATAGAACGAATGGTACACTAACAATACAGATGTAGTAACCGGAATAGACACCATGCCAAAATGCTGATACGAATACTGTTGCTAATGTACGGAATTTTTTATTTGGAAATCGTTTATAAATATTAACAGCTAACCAATATTGTACGCAAATATTCCAATGTTTCATTGCTTCACGGTATGTTGTACAGAATTCAGCATTATACGGTTTTATATTGCGTATAGTTTCGAAATTGTATTGTTGTTGTTTCAATGTATCAACATCACTAAATTGATCAATATTTAATTATTTTTAAATAACATTAATTTATTACAATTACAATTTCTGTAATTGTTGGGAATTCTCAGTGGGTCCTTGCCCTGGTTTTGGTTTCATTATAACAGGATAAGCCCCCAAACCAATCATTGTACATACACACTCTGATAAGACTAAACCAGTATAGATACGCATACGGAATATGAAGAAATTCGGACATATATACCAATAACGATATAGCCACGATCTTGAATAGAATTCCATCGATTTTGCATACTATAATAATACAAATAATTAATTTTTCATCTAATCTATAATGTTTATATAATTACCGATAATGGCCAATTATAACTACCCCATAAGAATAATACAACAAATAATGGTACATACATTAAACGATCTAATGTTGCTTGTTTCCAATTCGCACAATTACTATAGGGTAGTTTAAAATAATCATTAAATGTACGATAACGATAATATGGACCGGTTAATACACCAGCATAGTTCAATGAATAATGTACAATATCAATGAAATTCGGTTCGATAATTTCATAATCTTCTAAAATTCGATCAGAACTATCCAAATGGCTCTTTATTGTTTGATTATAATTTGAATTAATTTCAAATGCTAAACCAACTAATTTCAATGTTAATATCATTTGTATTAGATTCGTATGTGCTGGTGGATATGGTATACCAAATAAGATTGTATTCCGAAAGAATAACAAATAGAGAAACGTAAATACGAAACTAACAAGATGACAATATCTATAAAAATTCGATTAATTTATCATAATTTAGGGGGAAAAAATCAATACTCACCCTTTATTAACATAAAGAATGATGATTGAATTTATTAATATAGTGAATAATGGATGAATGATATGATAACCGGATACAATTAATATAATTAAAATACCAATTAATGTACCTACATACTTTTTTAATATTGTATCATTAATTTGTCGATAAATATAACCGAAACCAATTGAAAATAATAAAAGACTTAAATAAATTATATCGTCAACACTCATTTCGACTTGTTCAATTCAATTTAAACGGTATTTTAAACGATATACAAAATATACTGATAAAAATATAATTTAAATAAAAATTCAAGGTTATGTATAACATAACCTCGAATTTAAATCATACTGACAGCTATTGTAGGCAACACAAAATACAACATATAATACTTTCTGCCAATATAACTCAATAAAACGGTAGAAGAATCCGAAGAACTACAGAACTATTCGTACTGATAAACGATTATTCAAGAGATTATACAACAACACAGTATTCAAAAAAAATTGTTATATAGATCATGTAACATTCGGCCATTTTTATATAGGCAACACAAGATACAATCGATATAATCCTGTAAAATGGCAACATTTAGTATTTGTTGGCAAGGCACTTTTTCACCAAAATTTTGGTACAAAATCCTGCTATATGGTATACCGCAAAAGATAGCTTTACATTATGTATCAGTTGATTTCAAAAAAAGTACATACACAATTTTAGTGCATACTGTAGAATTATTTCCTTGAATATAAAGAGATATATGGCAACATTAGTATTTAATGTCACCTTTATTGACAGTTTAGTGAGAAATAGTGCAATTGTGTCAACTTAACAACATGAAAAACTCTAATCAGTCCAACAGATGTAAGGTGACGTGTTGCAAATATGTAAATATTTATTTATATTTGTTTTATTTCGATTTGTAATTAAAAATTATTGTTTGGATAATAAAAATTGTGTATTTAAACGGAAGAATAAATAGAAATAGAAAATGTCTATGCCAGGCAATGGAATATTCGTTGTTCGTGGCGAAATATCAATTTTAATAACGGCAATGCGTCGGGGTGCTGCTGCCCGTTGGTCATCTCATTCACATCAAGACGATGACAATAATTTGATGAAGAATTTACAAGAATTAAAAGATGTTTTAAATAAAATTGATGATCTACGTTTAATACAACCATTAGTCTATTTAGAACCATTTTTAGAGATTATACGATCAGGTGATACAACAGGACCTATTACTAGTCTAGCATTATCAGCTGTTGGTAAATTCTTATCATATGGATTAATGGGTTTGTTTATTTTAATTTATCTATCGAGTTACTGTATAGATAATTGATGGTTTATTTTATTATAGATCCAACATTAAGTTCAATACCAAAGACAGTACATCAGATAGCTGATGCTGTAACACATGCCCGTTTCGTTGGTACTGATCAAACATCCGATGGTGTTGTTTTAATGAGAATTTTACAAGTTTTAAGAACATTAACATTAGCACCAGAAGGTATAACATTAACAAATGAAAGTTTATGTGAAATTATGTTATCGTGTTTTCGTATATGTTTCGAGACACGTTTAAATGAATTATTACGTCGTACAGCTGAATATTATTTAAAAGATATGGTCCATTTGATATTTATGCGTTTACCACAATTTTCGGAAGATTCACGAAATGTTAAACAATTAATTAAAATGCGTCCTGGTGTTATAGAACAGACAACACGTACAACAAATAAGAGACGACGATCGTTTCGTACAAAAAAAGACGAACAACAACAGAATTTAATTGAAACACCAGATTTGAAACAATCACAACATTTAGTAACAACACCGATAACACCCAGTAGTAATATTGTTGATATGCAAGGTACAATCTCTAGGAATTCAACAAATACTGAAAATAATAATAGCGAAATGAATATAACGCCTGATTGTCAACAAGATAATCAAAAAATTGATGATAATGATGATGGAAGTAAAGAAAATTTAATATCAACAACACCACCACCACCTTTACAACAAGAACAACCACAATCTAATGATGATGATGATGTTGATGTTGATAATAATGAAGATCAAGAATATGTGAATCAAAGAGGTATAAGATTTGCCCAAAAAATACCACAAGAAGAGACAATTTTAATACCGTACGGTTTAGCATGCGTTAGAGAATTATTACGTTTTCTTATCAGTTTATGTAATCCAAATGATAAGCAAAATACTGATATTATGATACATTTAGGATTAACATTATTGACTGTAGCATTTGAAATTGGTGCTGATAATATTGGTAAACATGCAACATTATTAATGTTAGTTAAAGATGGTTTATGTCGTAATTTATTCTCTGTAAGTTTTATTTGAAAATTATTTTTTGCTACGACAGTGCGAGATATCTCTCATTTTGATTATCTCTATATTGCTACTGAAAGTAACCTTTTACCGCACTCGGTGCGGAAAATTCAACTTTCCGCAGTCAGTGCGATAAAGTAACTTTTCCGCGCTCTCAGTTTAGTTGTCTATATGTTTGAAAAAATCCGAAGTTGCACTCAATTTACATACATTAAATTATCATTATAACGTACATTTTTTAAATGCTCAAAATATTTTGACGTTTATAGATTTTTTTATTGATTTTTAAAATTTCTCATTTTAGAGATTTTTAATTACAAAATTAATAACTCAATGCAAGCTCACAATTCACGAAAATGTAATCAGAGACAATTATGTAATTGCGTAGTGTTTTTTCAAACAATGTTTACTGTTGTTATAGCAGCTCGATCTTCAGAATTTAAATCAGTGGTAGGTTGATGGTTATAAAAAAATTTATTAATTCGTTTTTAATCAATTTTTTCAGTTATTTATGTCTATTTCGTACTGTCGTAGAAAAAATAGTATACAACACACTTACAGAAAGTGTTACAGAACTCGTATGAACGTTGCAGCACCCGTTCGCTCGTGCCGCAACGTGTTCATACTCGTTCTATAACGACTAACTTTCTGCACTTGTGTTGTAATATACTATTATAATTTTTATAAATTGTTTACAATTTTTTAGTTATTGAATAGTGAACGTGTATCAGTGTTTGCAGCCGATCTACAATTATGTTTTCTAATATTTGAATCATTACGTGTCCATTTAAAATATCAATTAGAATTCTATTTAACGAAATTAATTGAGATTATTGTTAGTGATTCAGGTAAAATAACATATGAACATAAAGAGATAGCATTAGATAATATATTGCAATTATGGCGTATACCTGGTTTTATAACTGAATTATATATAAATTATGATTGTAATATGTATTGTTCGAATTTATATGAAGATTTAACAAAATTATTAGCAAAGAATGCATTTTCGGCATCGACAACAAGTGGTATTTATCATACACATATGTTATCATTAAATGCATTATTAACTGTTATTGATAATATTGAGATTAATTGTAATTTATTAAATAAGAAAGATACAAATCGAATGATTATAACAAGAAGAATTGATGTTATCAATGAGAATAATGAGACAATTGAAAGTATTGAGAATTTTATTGAAACGAATCAACAACAACAACAACGATTTCAATTGATTGATGATATACCGAAAAAAGATAAATTAATGGCTTGTAAACATATTAAAAAAGTAATTAATTAATTAATTAATTTTAAATTTATTGATTGTTTTAATTGTATTTCAGTGGTTACCAATGGGTACAGAACATTTCAATCATAAACCAAAGAAAGGTATACAGTTCTTTCAAGAACATGGTATATTAAAACCTGAATTAGATCCATATGAGATTGCGATATTTTTAAAAGAGAATACAAATTTAGATAAAAAAATGATTGGTGAATTTATTAGTAATCGTAGTAATTTACATATATTAGATGCATTTGTTAAAACTTTTGATTTTACTAATATGAGAATTGATCAAGCATTACGATATTATTTGGAAACGTTTCGTTTACCTGGTGAAGCACCATTGATATCATTATTATTGGAACATTTCGCTGAACATTGGCATGTAAGAAGATGCAATATTTATTTTATTTTTATTTATTTTATTAATTTTATTTTTAATTATAGAAAAGTAATGGAGAACCATTTGCTGATGTTGATTCAGCTTTTACATTAGCTTATGCTATTATTATGTTGAATGTCGATCAACATAATCAAAATGCAAAGAAACAAACAACACCGATGTCATTAAACGGTTTTAAAAAGAATCTAAAAGGTGTTAATGGTGGTGGTGATTTTGATGAAGAGATGTTGGATGAAATCTACCATGCAATAAAGTTTGTATTTTTAATTTTCTTATACAGTAATGAAAATCTAAATGTACACAATTCATGTGTGAAACTCTTGTAAGTTGGCGGGCGATTCGAATAATATTTCAAGGATTTATAGGGGAGTCCCCGGCGAATATTTAAGCAAAAGCAAAACTGCATTGTTCATCGGGAAGTAAGCGAAAAAGGGACTTTTTTCGAAAATGTCGAAATTTTCATTAATCAGTTGTTCACGTAAATTGACTCAGAATAACTCGAGGATCTTCGCAAAATTTGCTTATTTTTTTTTTCGCTACTGTATCCTTTTCGTAGATCAATCGTAAAAATTAAAATGGGTTCGTGTCCCACACGCCGATCCAAACTTTTCTTACAATTAGTTGTTAAGAACGGCGATAATGCTCTTTAATTAAATAATTATTTAATATCGTATTAAAAAGACATTTATTGTGTTTTGGGTGTAAAAATATTTATGACAAATTATTCTGTTTCTCAATAACGGTTCCCGGACCGGCGGTTGAGAAACACTGGTTTGAAAATTAATACTAAACTAATGGGAAATAATAATGACCGACACAGGTAGGCGAAGGATTTCTGAGTCAATCTCGGGTTAGACCCTTTTTAATTTTTTTCGAGGCGTAAAGGACAAACTTCAAAAAAAAACACAAATATTTCGTACGTATTACATCAACTTAACACTTTTAACGTGTAAAAAAGGCTCGTGGAAAGCGCTGTAGATTCAAAAGTTAGTCTTGATTGCTCCCATTTTCCAATAAGCTACGAGGTTCTACTTTTGCTTAAATCTTCTCTGGGAGCTACCCTACAAATTCTTAAAGTATTATATGAATCATCTGCCACTAATAGGAGTTTCACATGAATTGAAGACATGTAAATTGTCATCTCTATAAAATTTGTATGTTTCTTTTTAATTTTTGTAGAAATGAAGAAATTGTAATGCCAGCCGAACAGACAGGTATCGTACGTGAAAACTATCTATGGAAAGTTTTATTACGTAAAGGTGAATCAAAAGATGGTCAATATTATCGTATCATAAATAATGAATACGATCCTGAATTATTTTCATTAATATTTGGACCAATAATAGCTGCATTATCATTTATATTTGATCGTTCCGATGATCAATTGATCTATGAGAAGGCAATTGATGGTTTTAAAAAATGTGCATATATCTCATCATCATTTAATATGATACAAAATATTGATACAATCTTATTAACATTATGTAAATTTACAACATTCTATCATAATAATACAACAACAACACATAGAAATTTAAATAATATTATAAATTTTGGTAATAATCGTAAAGCTCAATTATCATTGAAAACATTAACGGAATTTTATCATTTATATGGTGATAATATCCGTGATGGTTGGAAATATTTGTTTAATTTAATATTATCATTATATTGTAATAATTTATTAACGAAAACATTTATTGAAGTTGAAGATTTTATCCAACAAAATGGTAAAATTATATTAAATTATGAAGAACCAGAGAATTTACAAAAACAAGATATAAGTCTATTTAGTTCGTTATATTCATATATGTTATCAAATGATAATTTAACAAAAATACCAACAGTAGAGGAACAGCAATCGATTGATTTAACAAAACAAATAATAAATGAATGCAATTTAGAACAGATTATTACCGATTCGAAATTCTTACATGATGATTCATTAAAAGAATTAATTAATGCATTGATTGAATTGTCACGTGGACCTGATCTACAAGAACAACATGTTAATCTTAATTATAATTACAATGAGAATGTTGTTGTATTCTTTTTAGAATTATTAGTGAAAATTGTTATACAAAATCGGTAAGTTCTGTTTGTTTTATTGAAATCTAATAAATAATAAATTTGATTATAGTGATCGTGTTATGGTAATATGGCAAACTGTACGTGATCATTTATATACATTAGTGATGAATTCATCACTATTCGATTATCAATTCTTATTAGAACGTGCCGTAATTGATTTGTTACGTATAGCGATACGTTTGATGCGCAATGAAGAGATGAGTCCAATTGTTTTACAATCATTACGTATGTTATTATTATTAAAAAGTACAACATTATCACGTATATCAAGACAAATATCATATGGTCTTTATGAATTATTAAAAACATCAGCACAAAATATTCATACACAAACTGATTGGAGTATAATTTTTACATTATTAGAATGTGTTGGTGCTGGTGCACAACCACCAAAACCTATTATTGCTAATAATACTAATGATAATTATCAAGATGATGATCATGGTTATACTTCTGATAATGAATTAATTAAAAATAATAATAATAATAATGTATCGCCTAGTAATGGTGGTAGTCCAAGTGGTTGGATATTAGTTGGTAATAATGAGAATGATATACAACCGGTTGTTGGACGTACAGTACCACCAAATCAATACAATTTATTATTAGAACGTAATTTAAGTACACATGATCCATATAGTTTAATGAAATGTTGTGAAAGTTTAGCAT
Source organism: Mylabris variabilis (assembly GCA_037464815.1). Taxonomy (NCBI): domain Eukaryota; kingdom Metazoa; phylum Arthropoda; class Insecta; order Coleoptera; family Meloidae; genus Mylabris; species Mylabris variabilis. The sequence continues at coordinate 10,698 of JAZBGW010001165.1, forward strand.
TTTTAGTACGTGATGTTGCCCATATAACACCATATAATTTTGATGATTGTGTACATTGTATACGTACATTTGTTGAAGCTAGTTTAAATGGTAATAAAAAACATCAACGTTATAGAAAATTAAATCAAAAAAAATCAACACGTAAAAGTCCACCAACTAGTAGTCCTGATGATAGTGATAATGATGATGGTGGTGATGATGATTTACCAAATGGTTATCATCAAATTGCTATACAATTATTAGATTTAATGCATACATTACATACACGTACAGCACAAATATTTAAATGGTGGGCAGAAGAAGGTGGTACAGTAATTGAAACACAAAATATCTCATTATGGACACAAGGTTGGTGTCCATTATTACAAGGTATAGCACGTTTATGTTGTGATCAAAGACGTGATATACGTATGAGTGCTATTACATATTTACAACGTGCATTATTAGTACATGATTTACAAACATTAAATGGTATAGAATGGGAACAATGTTTTCATCGTGTATTATTTCCATTATTAAATCATTTATTATTACCAATTGAACATAATGATTGTATTGCAATGGAAGAGACGCGTATGCGTGCTGCAACATTATTATCAAAAGTCTTCTTACATCATTTAACACCATTATTATCATTACCAACATTCCCAAATTTATGGTTAATTATATTGGATTTTATTGATAAATATATGCATGCTGATCATAGTGATTTATTATATGAAGCTATACCAGAATCATTAAAAAATATGTTATTAG
>JAZBGW010001166.1:0-17182 GCA_037464815.1 Mylabris variabilis
TAGTAATAATAACAATAATAATGATGATATTTAGCGTTTAAATCTCTAGTCAAAAGCACAAACAACAGTGCACTCATCACACACTAACACACCACACAACAGAGCATGGAGGAATATTTTTGATGTCAGGATAGCCGACGGGTGGCGGCGGCCCGCCCCGCCCAGTCTCGTGACATCGCTGTTAGACGGCCGCCCGCTCTTTTCCGACATGCAGCCGTCACAACGCACACCGACGGAATGGGAGCGGTTGCGACGTCGTCGTGGCCAGGGTGGAAGGCGACGCGCGCCATTCCCACAACGGCGGCGGCGTAGCCACACCAACGTCCGTTACCCGTACAGGAAACTCAAACTAAGACAACCCCCTTCAACAAGACGACATCTATCAAAGGGGTAGGAAACGGTACCGGTGGTGGAGGCGCCGGGAAACTGTAAAATTGGCGGAATCGCCGGGGAAACTGTAGAATTGGTGGATGCGCCTGTGAAACTGCAAAATTGGCGGATGCGCGGATGATCACAATATCAAACTGCTGCTCTTCAGAAAGGATTGAGAAAGACTGTGTTAGATGATCATCCACAGATCAAAGCTTGTCGTTTCATTCATCCACAGGAGAGGAAGTTGCAAGGCAAGAAAGATTAATTAAAATCACTTGTTAAAATGTAATACACATACAACTGTTTATTGAAACATATATAAATCATCAGTCCTCTCAATATTGATTGACGATATTACATAAGTTATCCATGTTTTTAAAGTCAATTAAATTGACCGTACAAATCAAATTACAATTACCTTACGGGAATCTGTTTAGTTTTTACAGATAGACAGATAAATATTCAAATTGGCTGGCCGTTAGCTCTAACTGTTAAGTAAATAAAAATAATATTAAAATAGTGATAATAATAATAACGTACGGCTTTTTTGTTATTTAGTACAGTAGTGATGGAATACAACTATTTTAATTGATTTACTTTTTCTTTTTATTAATTATATATGTATGTATTGTATTGTATGTATGTATTTTTTATGTAAATTCTAGAACAGTAGTAGTATTTCAGAAATCTTAGCTATTACACACTAAAGTTTAAAAAGGACAGATCAATATTTTCAATTTCTATTACAGAGTGTATTGATACAGAAAGAAAAGCAAAGCGATAATGAAATCCAAAAAAAAAAACATAATAAAAATAAAACAATTAATTATAAAATTATGCACGATTAAGAAAAATTATCTTTACAATATTGAGCCTAACATTGCAGATGAGTGTTTTTAGCTGTAACCTTATCAATTACGGAGTCGGTTCAAAGTGTGTTGTTGTATGTGTGAGCGTTGTGATATTTATTTAAAAATAATCCTGTGCCGGAAAACAGAAGTATGTTTAAAAACTCCCTTATTTTATATAAATTACTGCTAAAATACATCACAATGCAAAAATGCATCTTTTGCAGGAATAAAATATATAATCATATTATACATAATAAAAAATAATAATAATAGAATCACTCGTTTCATGAGCAATAATCTTTTTTTTTATATTTATTTATTAATTTATTTATCAGGACACACTGCATGAACCGAGTGCAGTCCCTTCATGCCCGACCCAATCGACTTACTAACGTTAGACGATTTATAGTAAGCCGATTGAGCTTTAAAACAGTGCCAAACCCATGCTTCTTCCCTAATAATAATAATTAATAATTCATAATCATCATTATCAATAAAAAATCGTAATAACATTATTCCGCATTAACAGCCAACAGAGATGAAACAATTTTCTTTTTTATTTTCCTTTTTAAAGTACGAATTAATAATAACAAAAAGAATAATTATATCAATGCAGCGATATGACACCTGGGATGTCGGGTTGCAACAGAGAATTAAGTAAATTATTATAAAGCAAATTTCTTTAAGACAAAAAAAAAACACAAATAATTAAAAAATAATAATTAAAATAAGGCACAGGTTAGAAGCCCCGGCCTGGCGGTAAGGCGCCAACCTGCACCAAGACTATTAACGGCGGGCGAAGTCCCTGCGATGTAATCTCCAGAGCAACGGGACATCACGTTTTTTTTTTAAATAACAGAAAACAATTTGTAAATTTTCCTCAATTTTCTCCCTCAAAAAACAAAAACTAATAACTTTTGCAGTTTAATTTTAAACTGAATTTAAAAACGATACAATTAAATAAATTTAGAAACATCCAACATGGCAAATATCAAATAATCAAATCAACAAATATCTTGAAGATAAAAAACGAATGCAGATAGAGAATTTTAAACATTAATAAAAAAATAAATTTTAATTGGGGACACCATCAGCTGTTCGGTTCCTCTTTTTACTTTTTTTTGTGTAGAATTTACTTTTTTTTGATTAGGGCGAAGGCGCACACCAGCAGGCACTAGAGACGGGGGTGCGCCTTCCCATTTAGCCCAAAGAAAAAATATAGGGCCAACCACTCGCACTCAGTCCCACCGTGGGCTGCACTGTCCAATCACTTAGCTCCAAGAACCATACGAATCCTGGTACCATGCCTGCTGCTCACCATAGATATCCGCCCCCAGGGGCTGTTGCGATAGGGGCTGGCTATCCCAGTTGCTCTGGTATCTGCGCTTTGTCTCGCCTTGGTTCTGGTGACCCCCGTCAAATTTCCGTTTACCTGCTACCATAACAAGAAAAAAAATCATACTTTTAAATCATCTATTTTTCTTTATACATCAAAATATAATGGAAAACATACTTGGAAAAATAACACAACAACAACATCAACTCTAACTCCATTCGTTTTTTTTTCAAACAAACAACAAAAATTAAGCAACACTTAATACAACTGAAATAGGAGAAAATTTTAGGATATAAAGGTAACAAGACTTCGAGGTTTTCTATTTAATATATTAAAAAGTTTTATTACCTGGTAAACTTCCCTTGGCGCGGCCCACTCCACGAGCGGCCTGGCGTGCCGCCCCACGGCCCCCTTGTGCTCCTCCCCGGCCCACTCGGTTGGCCGCCGCCCCACGGACTGGGGGCCCACCGGCCCGGCCACGTGCCACCACCCCACGCCCACGGCCAGCCTATTAAACACATACAAACATCGATTATTTCTAATCAAAAGTAGAAATTAAAAAAAAAACTATCAGCTATTAGGCTCTTTCTTATAATATAAAAAAAGAGAAAAACAAAACAAATTAAAAACAATTACAACGAGAATATCAAAATCAAAATAAACCAATAAATAATAATAATAATAATAATAATAATAATAACATCCATAATATTGATTGCAGTTGTATCCTTTCTACCATCTTTGAACGGACATGTGATAATTAAGTATCCAGTCTTGTACCTAATTATCACATAAAAGGATAGTATTGGAAATCAAATTTGATATAATCTATTTTAGATAGATCGAATTTGATTAAAATCTAAATTAATATCCCAATACAAATCAAGGCAGGTTTCATGGGAGAAAGGTATATTTATGCATTAAAATTGTAGACAATATTTAAAAAGCTTCACATTCACATTCGGTTAAAATTTTGTTAATTAATTTCATTTCGAAAATTACCAAGAATTAATTAGAAATGGTTTAATTGCATTTGTGAATGAGAAAGATTGAAAATTCTTTATTGTAATTTTATTAAAATCTTTATAAAATAAATATATAAATTTATTTAGAGATACTAATAGCCGAAATAAAAAATACATTAAATAAAGATAGAAATAAGATTAGTAATAAGCAGAATTGATAAGACACACATATACACAAATGAGGTAACATTTATAAAAAAAAGGATAAATAAGGAAATAAGGAAATGTGAACAAAAAAAAAACATAAATTGGTAGAAAGGATTTCAACAAACCTGTGTCCCACTGCTAACTTCGTAGTACACGCTGGTCGAGGAACTCAACGTACCTCCTTCATCCAGATCCTAAGTGTCAACATAAAAGTCAGTACCACTCTTCTATGGCAACACTTAGAACTGGTTGCCTTTTTTTATTCAATAATAAATTTAATTTATCAAAAAAAAAAACAAATAACGACAAAAGAGGAATATCTGCAAGAGCAATTGTAGTACAAAAACCAAACAAGTGCTCAGATGCACGTAGATCCTCCTCCATGTCGGAAATATGCGGAAAAGCTCTAGAAAATGGGTTATCCAAAACAATAAGTAATAGAACAACAAAAGCTTGGCTAATACCAAATAATAACAATAATAATAGCATTTGGGGCCCGCCTATTGCGGACAAGCAAAGCCACAAAAAAGCAAAAGCTGTCTAAAATAATAAGCACTAGAAGCATTAAAGCAAAAAAGATATTAAGCCATATATATCATATATAGTTGTTGCAATCAAAAGAGAACATTGCACTAGGTCCACGACACGTCGATTCTAAAAACAAAACATAAACGCACAGTATAAGCTGCAATTTCCTAGAATAATCAGCATTATAAGCAACTCAAAAAACAATATTTTTATACATATTTATATATAAAAATATATTTTAAAAAAAATGTCAGAATGTTAGTTTCGGCATGGTGGTGGCGGCGTCTCATCATCGTTTTTCTCCGCCACATAATTTTTGGTATTATTATTTTTTTTGGATAACCCTGCAACTAAGAGCACATCATATCTGAGCCAGCCATTGCGCGGCTGGCAAAACCACCTCTAACAACCCTCTTTTCTTTTTAAATTCAAAAATAACAAAAATCAGAACAAAATTTTTAGATTATATAAATATTAAATATCATCACTTTTCCCGGCGGCGCTAAATTTTGAAGTTGGCTCAGATATGATGGTATTTGAATGTGGCAGCAAGTGTCTCTTGTTTTAGTCCAAAGAATTTAAAACTTTTAGTTAGTTTTTAGAAAACATGCAAGCAATAAAAGGGACGATTATTATCATATCCAGTTAATGATAATTAGAGTAGCGTTTATTTTTTATTTGTTTGAAAGTCTTTTTGGTTAGTGGCAGAAAATGCCAAAACACTGTGCCACAATCAAATTACCGCATTAATTGATTACAATATTATTTATAAGGTAAAAATAATAATAATAAAGAAACGGAAAATTTTTGTAATTAGGCCACCCACCGGTTGTGGTTGCCTGCCTCTCCCTCGGGCTTGTGTCGGTGCCGGCGGATAATCATAATAGTAATCTTCGTAACGGTAATAATCATCATAATAAGGATCACTGTAGCCGCCTCGATAATCCCCGTACCCGTAATAGTCGTAATCATAATCTATAAAAGACAATTATAACAAGTCCTAAATTTTTATAGCCAACTAAAACAATATCCAATCGATTGTTGCATCAAAAAAAAATAATAGAGAAAATTAAAAATTAATAATAATTTTTTTTTAAACTACAAATTAGAGCATGCCGGGAAAAGAGTCAAGTAACGATTCTCGCTAGAATCTATTATTGCACTTTTCAATATTCAATAAATGATTTACTTTTATAAAAAAACAAAACTACAATAGAACAACATATCTCGCTATAGTACAATATCAACAATAACAACATACCCATCATACATCCACCCTCTATAATTTATGGCAAATATAATGAATGTTTTACTGGCAAATTCAATTAATAAAATAATAGTAATAATAATAATTAAACCCTCCACCATAGCGTGTACTTACCAGCTGCTCCTGTCTGCAAGCATACGTAGCATTTAAATAGAAACAACACAAGTGGTATACAAAGTATAACATGCATGTTAATTTTTTTTTTTTTTTTAAGAAAAAATGGTACCGCGTGCAATGCTGAAGAATGATGCCCAGGCGTTGCTATGCCCCTGTTTTTGCCTCATGCGCATTTCTATCCCTTAAGATTTATCCTCATCATATATTTTTTTTAATGTATTTAAATACGCATAATATATTTTTTGTTTCATTGATCGATTTGTGTATAAATGGAATTGGTTAAATAAAAAATTAATAAACAGCAGCAAATTGTTAAAATGTGCTATTACTACAATTTTCAGACCTGAAATAAATAACCTTTAATTGATCACATATTACATATTAAAAAAACACAGAAGAAATAACAAATAAACAACACATAATGTACACACAATTGTTTTAGATTTTATACAATTTTAATTCTTTGTTAGTTCAAGTGCCAGAAAGTTAATGCTTTGTTAAATTGTTTCTAGTAAGAAAAATTTAGTAGTTAATATTTAAACAATTTGACCACAATATTAGCTCGAATTGAAAACAATATTTTAAAATAATAATGGCTCATATTTTTGTTTAAAAATGTATCAATTAAGAGCCAGTTTTATAGTTTTAAAAAATTATTAGTTTAATAATAATAATCTCAATGGAATAGTTACTTGACTAACAAGCAAACTAAAAAGACCGGTCTCAAAATATCGAAAATCATTTAAATGATATATAAAATTATTATTAATCATAAAATAATTATTGTACTTACCATAATCACCGCGACCCATTGGACCCCTTAATCCACCAGCACCAGTTCTAATTTGACTCGGTTGTCCTCTTAATGGCATACTACCTGGCATCATTCTATAAATAATATTAAACGATTAGATTTTTTTTTAAAACAAATTAAAAAATAACATTAAAATTAAGATATTTTACCCGCCACGGACTTGCATCATTTGCATCATCCTTCGTTCGCGTGCTCTTAAAATTTCTTCTTTCTTCTTTTTATCGGACGGAGGTTTAGCTAAAGACACTTCAATATTAGAACCACCCATTTCTTTACCATCTAATTCTTCCATAGCCTATAAATTATTTAAAAAAAAATCAATATAAATTATATTTCAATTAAATAAATAAATTATATATATTTAGAAAATTTACTTTAACAGCATTCTCCCTATCTTCAAAATGTATAAAAGCGTAATCTTTAATTTTTTTAACTCTTTCAACTTTTCCATATGCTTCAAATGTTTCTTTTAATTTCTCTTCACTAATTTCTTGTGTTAAATTTCTAACATATAAAACTTTAACTTTAGACATAGTTTGCTCATCAGGCTCCTCTTGTGGATCAGCCCAATCAACAATAATATCACAACCCCACACTTTGATACGTCCAGTTCCTAAACGTCGTTTAGCTAATGATGCTGCCTTATGAGATTCATATTCAAGAAAACAAAAACCACGATTCTTCTTTTTATCATCTGGCGAACTATAGATGATCACTTCCACAAGGCCAGCTGTATATGATATAGATTTAAAAGAATTGTTAATAGTTTGATTGAATTATTATTTAATTTTTTTAATTGAAAAAGATGCTTTCTGTGGACGAGAACTACACAAATCCATTGCTAGATAATATATTATACAAATAATAGAGCAAATAGAGAAAAAATGTAAAAATAATTGTTAGATAAGCATTGAATTTGTAGTTACTCTTCCATGCTTGTAGCGGCCCTGCCCTACCCATTGCTCAGGCGCAGTCTAACGCATTCCAGGGTTTATTTTGTGTTTTTTTAAGGGTATTTCTCAACTTACGTGCATATTTGGAAAATTCTTCCAAGAGATCATCTCGATCCCGATTCTTTGGTATATAGCCCACAAATAACCGGTGATTGTTATAAGATATGGTTACGCCAATCTTTTTGCCTTTCCGTATCTCATAATCATTCAGCTGCAAGAACAGTGGAAGGGTAGCCAATTTTATGCCATGGGCAATAAGGTAGGACTGTTTTTGTTGTTATTTATTGATAGTTTTTCTTTAAAATTTAAATTTATGAAAAAAAAGAGGCAGGGGAAAGGACTGAGCCCGGCAGCCGGCCGCCACTAGCTACTGATGCACTTTACCTGTTAATTTACCAAATTCTTCCAGAATCTCCTCTTTGCCTTTAGACTTTGGTATGTTGCCAACAAATAGTCGAAGATTTGGTACACTAATGTTAATTTTCAATGTCTTGCCGGGTTTGATTTCATGATTATCAAGCTGTGGGCCAAAAAAGAAACAAGAAATATATGCCAGAATTTAATTTTGTTCATATCAAAAAGATTATAATTTAGTAATAGAAAAAAAAAACATTATTAATTTAGTTTATCAAATTGAGAATTTTGTAAGGCCAAAAAAACCGTCGATTAACGAACCATTATTTCTAATTCTAAATACCTAAAAAATGCGCGGCTATAACAAAAAAAAATACAAATTCATTGTAAAAAAATGCATTTTTAATTAGAATTTTGTTAGTCCATGTCGAAATCAAATCCAATTTATGTACCCATCGCGGCGCCGGCCAAAAAATACCGTTAAAATTTTTAATTAAAAACCTGTAATTATAATTAAGAAAACAATAAACACCAACGCTACTCCCAATACTAGAATTATAGCTAAAAAAAACAATTTAGAAAATCTTTCATTTTATAAAACACAATCCGGTCTCAATTTTGCCCCCTGTGCAAAGAGGAGACCTGTAAAGGGAGAAATAGATTTATTTTAATGATTTTGAATCCAGCCAAACAACACCAGTACTTCTTTATAGAGCCAATCAAGACAAATATACGTACAAACGTTGTACGTGCTTAAAATATTCAACAATAACACAATTTCGTATTTTTTTTTTGTAACAAGGGCTCTGTTGAGGGAGAAAGCTTTAAAAGGGAGAGTAGTATGCTCCGTAGTCAGAGCCGCTGCAACAAAAGTCAAAGATTCTCTCAAAAGAAAACAATAATGAACAACAACGACACAACAAAAATATGGAGATTTAATTAACGGCTATGACAACAGTTAGCACACACACATCAAACTATACGAAATTTATTTACCAATTAAAAGGATTGTAAAAGAAAATACCAATACTTTTAATTAGAATTAATAAGAATCACAATGTAAAACTTATCATTATAAGAAATCAATGTGATTCTCTTTCTGTTTAGAATCCAATTATTAAATTTTCAAGACTTATTACAAGGTAAAGGATATGCAATTTAATAACTGTTCCTGTTTTCAAAAAAATTCCCAAATGAATGTCCAGGATGTTAAAGGTAAATATCTGATAAAAATAAAAGAAAATAATAAAAGGGGATAAAAAAATTTCAACTATAATTCATTTGGGAATCTATTTTTTCCAATAAAAACAAAATTTAGATTAAAAAAATTCTTATAGGGCCTTCAAGAACCAATCACCGATCTTGATATGATTGTAATTTTACACTAATTAATAATAAATTAATACAAGTAATATAGAAACTACTTGAACGCCCCAAACTCCATCACCTTTTAAACAATAATCTAATCGTTTGACTAAAACTTACACTAATTTTTTTTCAATCCCTCTATTAATTGTAAAAAAAAACTTGGAAAAATTATCCCCATTTTACTTACTTTTTGTACAGCTAGTTGAGCAGCTTCACGTGTTGTGAATGTAACAAACGCATACCCCCTATTTGTATTCGTCATTGGATCCATCATTAATCTTAAATCCCATATAGTACCACACGCTTCGAATAATGGTATTAATTCATCTTCATACATATCCTTTGGTATTTTACCACAAAATACTTCACAACCGGCACCAGGTGGTGGTCCATCCCAGCCTGGTGGTGGACCACCATACTTACGTTGACCTTTTTTTCAAAATAGAAACAATATTTATTTTGTTTTTATATTGTGTAATGTTTACAAATAATTTACCGGTCGTTACATCAAGCGTATATCCTGTTCGATCTAAAATCTGTTTAATTTTCTCTTCATCGGGACCTTTAACTGGGGCAGGTGCGGGAGTTACTGCTCCAACACTAGGACCGGCTCGACTCTTTTGTCGATATGTTTTCATAACACCACATAAATATGCTGATTTATTTGATACATGTTCAAGATTTGAATCCAAAAATTGACCAAGCACGTTAAGGGCACCATCAACAGGGAATTCTTTTAATGCATCTAATGCACGCTCATCCAAATCAACATGTGCTAATTTACCAGTCTTATAAATATCATCCAATTTAGCCGCCACACGTTCGTCAAGGCCATATTCTATTAATTTTTGATAGTCTTCAGTTCTCTCACTAGTTGTTGCTGTTAATGTTGTTGCTGTTGTTGTTGTTGTATTTGTAGTTGTTACTGCTGCTGCTGTTGTTGTTGTTGTTGTTGTTATTGTACTTGCAATTGGTGTTGTTTCTGATTCTATTTTCATTGGCTCTTCCGGTACTTCACCATTGCCTTCGGCCATAGCTAACAAAAAAAAAACGATATTTTTTTTAATAAATTTCAATGGTTGATAATAGCCAATAATAGTAGCAAAAGGGAAAAAACGAAAAGAAACAAACAGAAAATCTGGAATTTTATCAAAATGTCACTAGTGAAATTTCGTTAATTTTATTATAGGTAGACGCTATAGAAACCACATATTTTTAATATTAACAAATGATAAACGGAATTGTTTACAACGGAATATTAAAAAAAGCGATATTTATACCCCCTATATTGTTTTCTTTTTTTAAATATAAACATGTCCAAATTTCATTCGGAAAACTTATTAATTGGATAACGTTGTGAAATAATTAATCCAATAGTTTTTAATAAAACTATTAATAAACGAAAATAAAACAGGGTAGATTCGTTGCAAACTATAATAATCTAGTGGTAAAGTCTATGTAAAAATGATTAATTTCGTAAAATTAACTAAACTGATAATGAGACCTAAATTTTATTTATTTTATAGATTATTGTCCAAACTGATGCAAATCTGGAAATTTCTAATATCTACTAAATTTAATCCACTGACCGCTGGTGTCAATTCCAAAATTTGAAAACTTTAACGTCATTAAACCATAATTTAAGAATTAACAGAAAGCAAAAAGTTGATTATTAAAAAGTAAATCCCCAACTAATTTTAAATTTCTATCTTGAAATAAGTCTGGATTACACTTCAGACATTCAAATCCTTTTAATTTCCAGTGATTTTTTATAAATATTATCAAAAATAATTTATAAAAAAACATATTTTATTTTTTTACGTATTTGTAAATCAACAAAAATCTCCAGCATATGTTTATAATGTAGTTCTACCTTTGTATTCCAGAGAAAAAAGTATACCGGGTGATCCACCTAAAATTAAAATTCTTATAGCAACTCCCATTATTTGGCGAGTGATTCGAAAAATATTTCAAGGATTTGTAGGGTAGTACTTGGAGACCATTTTAGCAAAATTAGAACCTCCTAGCTCATTTGGAAGTTAGTCAAAAAACGCTAGTTTTGGGCAAAGTCGCAATTTTCAAAAACGAACAAAACACGAAAAACAAGACGAAATGCGAAACATTCCCACCTGTTCCAGAATAAAATGAAGAAAAACCAAAAAACTCAACGTTGAGAGTATCCTCAAGTCATTATATGTTGTTTTGGGTGTTTAATTCGTTGTTGAAAATCGCGACATCGTCAGAAACGAACGTTTTTTGATCAACTTCTAAATGCAATACAAAGCTCAAATTTTGCTAAATCCTTGAAATATTTTTCGGTTCGCTCGCCAAATAATGGGAGTTGCCGTAATGACTTTTCGTTTTAGGTGAATCACCCGGTATAGTTATCGACTGGAAATAGTGGGATCTTATAAGAAAAATCGAATTACTTTTTAATTGAGGCACACTGTAAATTCTTTGAATAGAACCAGATAATTTACAGTTCACACCAGAGACAGACAACATTTCTTTAAAAGCAGATATTTTTATCTCTATATTATTCACAAATTTTACAGAGGACAATTTCCTTTATGTGCCCCAATTTGATTTTACTATTTCCAGTCGATTTACACTATTTCCAGTCGACAACTATAAGCCTGTTAGTTATCCATAAAATAAAAGTTTCCAGCTTTATTATCCATTGATTATTAGTGTTATTACAATTATGAATTATTTTAGGTATTAACTCTTTTCTATAACTATCAAAATAATAAAGAAACGGAATTTTTATGAAAATAAACAAAATGTGTGCATCATTTTTACAGGATTTTTAGCAGTCTTACGAGGATTCTTTCCAAGCACTGTAGATAAAAATAGCTAAAAATAGAGGTAAAAACATTTGAGAAAGATTAGCTCCCTATTTTCTTTAAAATTAAAAAAATTATGTTAGAATTGTTCTATCTATATTTATATCAATAAACTTTTACAAGTAAAAATGAAGAAATTAGAAGAGATGTAAATTTAAAAAATCCCCTCAAGATCGCTTTTAAGGGGCTAAAAGGAGCAAAAAAATTGTATTGGATGCAAAAAAATTAAAGGTGAGTCGGGGATCGATGATTTTCTCATTCAAAAATTTGAATTTCCGTTTTCAAATTTCCCGCGTAAAACTATAACGACTTGCGCTCAACATCTGTTACTAACCGGCTTTTGTCAAGAAAAAGAGAGACAAATAAACAACTTGAAAACAAGAGAAGACACCCAAAAAAAAAACACACCACATACTTTAACTGGAATTAATTTAAAATAAATCAACCCCAAAATATGAAAGATTTCGGTATGTTTCAATTGTAATTTATTTTTATCAAGGAAAAAATGCATGATAATCAATATGAAATATAATTGAAAACTGATGAAAAAAGAGAGTGAGAGAGAGATATGTATTTATAAATAGAGAAGACCAACCGCCTTTTTCATACAATTCCATACATTTTTGTAAATTATAAATAATTATAAACTAATATTAGAATTTAATTAATTGAATCTTACCCAATTTAACTTAATCTATAGAAAATTTATATTGGAAAAAAATCACAATAATAATAATAAAAATAATTAGAAGAAAAAAGATAAACTAAAAATAACATGGAACTTTATGTAATTTATAAAATGGCGGCGGTAACAACTGCAATGGCCAACGTCAACGTGACCCGGCTTAATACACAGACATACACACATACATACACACGGTGACGCGTCGCGCCAAACCCCCTTGTTGCCGGCCGGTAGGCCGCTTCGCATCAGTGCGCCGTTTTCCGCAAATATTTTCTAAAGCCCACACCGCACCGAATTTACGAAAATTTATTTCACTATAGAATTATCGCAAAATAAAAACACTAACACTGATTATTATTGTCTATTTCTTTGGTTGATATTGATAATATTATAATGCAATTGTGGGGATTAGTAATTAGGGGTGATTTGTAGTTTGCAAATTTTACCAGTGTAGACGCAGCTTTAGTTTTCCGTTAAGACTAGACAGAGAATGCAATAAATATAAAGGCTTCCCTTTCATGGTCATAGAGTTTTATATTTAACTTTCTCACTCTTTATACGTATTGGCAGACATGCATTTTTCTTATTGTCTATCTTTTTTTTCGGGATTTTATTAACGGAATTTAGAAAGAAACAATAAAAATTAAAACAGTAGTTCTAAATAAATTGGGTAGTCTGGATACTTACCAATGTGAATTTCCAAAAAATTTTGATTAATTCAAATACACTTTAACACAGTATTAACAAAAAAATTGACACGAAAAACATTTTTTTAAATGTGGTAATTATAAATTGATTAATAATTAATCAATTAACACTGCACTTTTAACAATAAATTATAACAATTTAACATTTAATTAAAACACTAAATTAACAAATGAATTTTTAACGAATTAAGCGATTTTTCTTGAATTTGATGTGGTTTTTTTTGATTGTTTTTTGGTGTAGTACCGACTCCCGCGGCGTTTCTGTGCAATGCAACAGCAACGTTTCAATGCACCTCTCTCCTCACTCACTCATACGCTCTTTCTCCACTCCACTCTGCAGATTTCCCCTCCCCCTAGTTGATGTTGTTGTTGTTTTGCAAAACCCGTCTAGTCGGCGACGATAGCGCAGACTTGCATGCATTCATTCAATTCATCAGATTCGCTGCTCCACCAGACAATTGAACTACGACTAGATTTGCACATGCGCAATTCACAAACAACACGTTTTGCAAATCTGGTATTCCCAATATTTATTTATTTATGGTATTTACACTAAAAAAAAGTGTCTTCTCCGTTAGAATTTTAAATTAAATAAACAATCACCTTATCAATAAGAAACAGCGATAACTCCTACAATGTTCCCACACAATGAATGCAACAGCTACTCAAAGTGACTTAAGTGGCGGCGCTCTTTTGTTCTTTCTTTAATTGACACTAGGATGATACTAGATTCATTTATTTTTTTTACAAATTATTTAGATAAATTTCAAACTTTTTTATTGTGCAAAATCGAATCCAGATGATGATAATAACTGAAAGTTATTTCCCGCCATTCGCAAAAAAACAGGTTTATCTTGATTTATATTCCCTTAGTAGATGAACGCTACTCATAATAATATAAAAAAAAGTTTAAATTTCTAAAGGGGCGCGGAGGCGGTTAAAAATCTCCTCTATAAACTGGTTTTATATTCGAGTGAATGAATTATTTTTAGTAGAAGAGAAGAGGAACAATAAACAGTGGCGTTCGTCTTAGATTTTGACAAATTATAACGAATATTTATTTAAAGTTGGCTATGAAAGTTTAATTGTGAATACATTTGTTCTATAACTATAACATGTGTACAACGGTAGTTTACCTCCCAGTTGGCCATGCCTTGTTTATGTAGCGTCGTAACTTGGTTCATACTGTATTACATTTGAGATTTGTTAATGCTTTTTGAAAGTGGCCGAATAAAGCTACGATGCTACGTCACGAAAGACATGGCCAACTGCACCATTAAACTTTCATAGTCAACTTTGATTGTAAATTTAAATTACGACTCATTAACAAAATTAGTTATTTTTACAATTTTTTGTATCTTCGGTAATTAATAATATCGAATGAACGCATATGGTGTGTTATATTTATAGAAACATTTCACTAGAATGGAGGTATTTCTTTATATTTAGATAGATTTTTTTTGAATTCAAGTTGGCCGTACAATACTGCAATCCACAGGGACGTCCCAAATTATCGTTATTTTAGAATAAAATTCTCAATATTTTTCGTAAACATAAGGATGGGACCCATCTGATCCTTGAGCCGTCCCTGCAAATCTATCTATTTTTAAAATATCCAACACCTATCAAAGTTAGCGCTAACAGGAAACGTAAGTCGTCGCTTTGGTCTATTTTACAAACTATTAACAAATTATTTCCATACTATATTGATTTCTATTTATTTATTACCCTTACTTATAACAGATGTATCAAGTTGCGCTATACGTTCTTAATTCATTTGATCGATTGTGATTCTGAGACTTTTCTATTGATAATAGTTACGCCCCTGTATTGGAGACGACATCCGCTTAAATTAAATAGAAGTAACACCAAGGAAGAAGTAGTAGTACTTATACAGTACTTAATAGAAAAAGAAGGATGATATTATAGACTTATAGAATGCCAGCTGGCTTGCAAAATCTCCCCCTTGTCGTCGTCACTATCAACCACCACAAATTCTCCATCTGTGTTATTCTTAAAGGTCTACCAATACACTCTATCTCACTCCGATTTCAAAAGAAAGGGAAAAAAAGCACTTGCCAAATGTAATCGTGAGTGAGGTAGGTGCTATAGCTGTTTCCAAACAACAGCAAAGCAAAAGGGTTGTTTTAACAAATAAAACAAGCAAGATGGAATGAATGTGTAGAAGGGATGTAGAAGATTTCGATTTTTCTTCAACACCGGATCCTTGTGTAACGGCTATATACATTTTTTCCCCCCTATTATTTTTACAATAAACAACAGTAGAGAAGAAAAGAGGGTCTCTATTTTCGACATGCTGTTTTTATAGATGGATCTTCTTCACTCTGACAACGGTTTTTCTCAGGCTAGACTCATTTTTTCCCCCACAGATTAAAAAGTGTGATAACAGGTGAATCTGAGGTGGGCAAAAAATTTGTTCAGGGTTAGAATTTAGGGTAGAGACCTCCACTATATTCGACCGGGACCCGATTATTTTTTTTTGTCTGGGTCTTGTTTAGAGAATTGGAGCAAAAAATAATTGTAATGTGCGATATTTTAGACACCCAGGGTATAAATCATACGACCTATTGTCCTTCAAAACAAATAAAAATAGTTTAAAATTACGATTGAGACTATTGCCCCCGTTTTTCTATACTTGTCTCCTTACAATATTTCGTCTATATACGTTTATATTTTTACAAATATCCTATGTTTGTGTGTATATGTGTGTGTTTGTTGTGTGTATGTGTAAGTATGTAAGTACATTCACCTTTAAATAACGAACTTTCCGTAACTTTAATAGCTCTAGCATTGAACAGGCGACGAGACAGTTTTAATACTACACTACTACAATCATAAAATGGTGGATATGGAGATGGTGTAGTAACTGAGACCGAGACCGGTCCTATCACTTCTTCATCTTCTTCTTCCATGTGAATTACATTCTAATTCTATATACCATATGTGTATACTTTTATTGTGCCTTAGACGATGCACAAAAAATTAGATGTTTATATTTTTTAATTGGCTATAAAACGGTTTATTTGAAAATATACATGAAAACTAAATTGTATTCCATAACTTTAATAAGTAGGTGACTATCTCCAAATATGACATTGTCATTCGTTCCTAGATTTCAGTCAGAACAATTACTAAAGAAACTTTCATAGCCGAAGAAAAAAATCTTAAGGAATTATATTTAATTTAGATAACTGCGCAAGTTACAGCGCCAGTACCTTAGTTCAGTTATATATGTTGTCATCTCTAAAATAGTGAAAGTAACCGTAA
Source organism: Mylabris variabilis (assembly GCA_037464815.1). Taxonomy (NCBI): domain Eukaryota; kingdom Metazoa; phylum Arthropoda; class Insecta; order Coleoptera; family Meloidae; genus Mylabris; species Mylabris variabilis. The sequence goes on from JAZBGW010001166.1 coordinate 16,659, forward strand.
TATTCAAAATTCCGATAAAAAATACTAAAGCTCTTAGCCTAAGCTTCACTTATACCAAATTTAAAAACAATCTGGTAGGAAGTTTCCGAAAAATGATGAAGAAACCATCGTTTTTGCACTATTTTATTTTTCATCTCGAAAACCTTATACCTACACATCCGAGTTATTTGTATTTAAAAATAAAAAAAGCCGAACTATCGAAATAAGTGTATTTAATAATGTTAATATACGTTTGAAACTAGGTGTACGATATAGAATCAACAATGAAAATTGATATGGATAAACGAAATGATTAACCGTCAACATCAGTTTTTTCTCCAAAAAACGCATCTTAAAATTTTAATTTATAAATTCCGCCATATTGCTCTCTACGTAAGTAAAGTAATCTGTAAATATGGATAAAAATATATATAAAAAAGATGTTTAGAGCAAGCGCCATCTAACGTTTGAGAAGCGTAATAACCCTAGGTCTATCTTAAGGCAGGTTCTACCTTAAGCGGAATCCGGAGCCGCAGGTCGATTCA
>JAZBGW010001167.1:6765-17181 GCA_037464815.1 Mylabris variabilis
TTGAAAACGTTAAAATAACATGGAAACATGGCAGTTTTTCAAAAAAAAATCTTGTCCCCCCATGTTATTTGAAATTTGGAATCGAATACTGTATACCCCGTAATCTTAATGTATCTTAAGCCGTTCTCAAGTTATCTGACCCCGCTCCGGCATGTGAATAACTGCCCGCCCCGCACCAATTGTCAACGAAATTATAAAAACATGTAAACGACATCATGACTTCATTTATTAACATTCTTGGAAAAAACTGCATTCTTGTTTTCCCCTGAAAAAATATTTTAGTTGATTGTGTGCCCGAATTGAAACTCGATACTACACAATACCCTTAAAGATTAAAAAAAAGTGATAATGATATAAACATACCTTCCAAATAAATTCACCACTAGAACTTGATCTAGTATCTGAGCCACTATCCCAATCTTGTTCATCATTTAAATCATTACTTTCACTAAATGAAGTTGACATCATTTGACTATCACTAGGACCACTAAATCGAATATCAGTTAAAATTCTAAATGTATCATCATCACTGCTAATAACCAACGAATTCTTCCCATTATAACTGTTGACATATTCGGGACTATTACGATTTGCATCATTATCACCATCATCATCATCATCACTTTCAATAATATTTGATTTTTTAGTATTAGAGAATTCAGATGAATTTTTCGTATTTTCCAAATTCACAATATTCACATAATCAGCTTCATTATAAATATCACTTGGTTCGAGATTCTCATAAATGTTGACATTATTTTTTTTATCAATATTCTCATATAAAGATTCAACAATATTAGTTTTTTGTTCATCAATATTTGTATGTGAATTTGGTAAAATTTTATTATTACACAATAAAGACTGTGCTAATTGTTTCCATGGTTTATCTTCCGGTGATGGTAAAGGTGCAACTTGATTTTTCGTAAATGATAGTAAATTTTCAGTAGTTGATTCATCCGATATTGATTCATCCAATATCGGTTCGTTTATTTTAATTGAAATATCTTCTCGTTCTTTCATTATAAATTCCATAATACAATTCTTATCACAAAGTATTTTAATTTGAATTTCCTCTTTACTTTGTTCATTCGTTTCTACTTTATTTGTAATAGTCTGGTCGATTATTTCCCCTACCATATTTGAGTCATTATTTGTATTATTGTTATGACTCATGGAATCTTCCATTTTAACAATTAACTCCTCATAATGTTGTGATTCATTTTTTGTTGTTAAATTATCATTAGTGGCACATGTTAATTCTTCTAAATTAAATAATGTATCATTTGAACAACACGAATCTTGACTTGGTGTATGCCGATGTAGAATCCCCCTAATTGGACTCTCTTCTTGTTCAGTCTGTGGTGAATGACTTTCTGTATCATTTGGTAGAATTCCATGTTCATGTTCTGACCAATCACTATTCTCTTCATCACCACTATCATCTTGTTTCCTAATAATTATATTAAATCAATTAAAATGTTAATGATTATTTAAAATAAAAATATACTTTGGAGTATTTTCAAATGAATCACTAAATTCACTATCCGAATTCTCTTCGATTTGACTCTCTTCTGGAATCGGTGATAACGGTGTGTTGTAAACATTATAATGTAGAATGATCTCATTACGTTCGGAAGAATCCCATTCTTCGTCATCTTGAACGGGAACGCTTGAACCACCCTTTAGAAAAAAATAATATATTAAAAAACGAGTGCGCTACCGCGAGTTTTTTAATGGTTGAATGCAGAAATTGACTTCTGAAACGAGTTTTTTATACTATTTTTTCTATTTTGCACCCTTTTTTAATAAAAAATTAAACCTTGAAATTTAGGGAATTTCGCGACAGTTGGTATTAACTAGCGCAACATTTTAAAATTGTTCAATTGTTTTTTTCTTTTGTACCACCACAAATGTGAGTGGCAATAATAAATTAAATCAAAATTTTGTATCAACAAATAACGTATACTTGGGATTACAATAAATTCTAGCGATACCACCAATCACATTAAATATGATAGGCGCATGCGCAAGCTACCAAACTTAAGAAAATAAATTATGCGCTATTAAAATCCCCAAAAGGAGTGCGTTAACCGGTATTAAAGCACTCCTTTTGTTAACTTAACAACGCTATTATAGATGCAAAATAGAAAAATTGTATTATTTTCAAATTAATATTAATTATACTTGTGCTTGTGGTAATTTATTTAAGAGTTCTGTACGAATTGCCGCCATAATTTCATCATCAACATTAAAACCAACATAACTATCACTGTTTGGTGAGATGATCATTTCACCGGATACATCATCGTTTTGTGATTGTGAATGTAGAAACCATCCACTATTATTCTCCCAACTATCGGTATCTGTAAATTAAATAGATATTTATTGTTAATTTACAATAAAAATTAAAATATACCTCCATCATTCTGTTCTATATCTAAATGAATATCGTTTAGATCAACATTAGAATCATTAATTGTGAACGTTCTATTTTGATTACCATCGTTTTCTTCTACATTATTAATATCTTTATTATCTTCTATGAATAATAAACTTTGTGGTTCAGTGGAGAAACTATCAAAGAAACCACCATTCTCCTCATTACCATCACTGTTTTGATTTAATGTTTTCTGTAAGAAATTATCCCATGTTTCTAATGAATATAAACCTAAATGATGTTCATTTGTATCATCTTCCACACTATTTATACCAACATCGTCGATTTTTTGTTCAACTTCACAAAAGAAATCTAAACTTAAAAATTCATTTTGACTAGATGATAATTTCGTTGAAACAATATCTTGAAGACTTGAATTATGATTAAAGATATTTGAATGTGTTAAACTATTTGGTATGATTTTATCTTGATTTTCACTTAAATCAAAATTAATTTTCGTCTCTTTAAAATCAATATAATTCTCAATTTCTTTTAATAAGAAATCTTTAGTTTTATTTATTATATCATTATGATTATTAATTACATGATTCTCTTCAGGTACACAATTATTTACAGTTTCATTCTCATATCTAGCTATAATATAATCCATTAATTCATCATTATCTTGAATTAAATCAACTAATTTCGGCACATTGTACGTTTTTATTGGCTCAATATTATTTGGCAAGCTTTCGTGAATTTGTAAATTGTTTGATATAGAATTTTGTGCAATCTCTGATAATTTTGGTACATGATAATCATCATCATTGAAATGTATAATTTCTTCTAATTTGATTGTTTTTGGTAAATGTACTGGAGTAAATTGATCTATACTAACATTAAATACATTAAATACTTGTTTACCTGGTTTAATTTCACTTGTATCGTTCAATTCTTGTAATAAACGTTTACTAGGTGAATCGTCTACATAATTATTATTATTTGTATTATTATCTCCAGTTTCTACTATATCATTATTATTAGTAATATCGATTATATTATTAATATTTTGACTATTATTATTATTATTTTCAGGTACAAAAAGCAGACTATCTCTACGTTCTTCTTGTAATTTCTTCAATTCCTCTTCGAATGTATCTTCAACATTTAATAGATTCCCTTCACTACCAAACATTAAAGTGATATTTTCTAAATTTTTCGGTGCATAACGTACATTTTTATAATTTAATCTATAATCTAAACTAGGTAATGGTGTTTCCGATTCAGATTCTGAATGATCAATATGTGTTAATACCATAAGATCGGTAACTGAACGTGATTTTTGTCGTACTTTTTCTGTATAAGCACCACGTTCAATTTTCGTTTTCCAATTCTCTTCTTCTGTTTCACTTTCACTACTGGTTGTACGTTGAACATATAACATACTATCTGTTAAACTATCATTTTGATTTGAATCACAAATTTGATTATTATTATCATTATTATTATTATTATTAGTTGGTCCTAATTTAAATTCAACTTTTGGTCTATTTTTGATTATACATTCTGATCCTGGACTTTGTTGATGGCTAGAACTTGAACTAGATGTATTCTCTAATGCTAATGTATTATCTAATGTTTTGATAGCATCAGATAATCCTTGTACATATGTTAGATCGCCAGTTTTTGTTGCCACATTCTCCAACCAAGATTCCATTTGTGAATCACTGTCAATTAATAAATTATCTAAAGATCCATGTAAATTATTTAAGCTTGGCGATAGTTTTTTTGTTGTTATAATCTCATTATCTAAATCTACTTCTGTTGTTGTTGTTGTTGTTGTTGTTGGACTCATTTCAACAATATGATTATCAGTCTTTACTATATTATTCGGTTTAAGTGAATCCCAACGTTTATCGAAATCTTCCACTGTCACTGATGTTGTTGATTCATTTTCATTTGTTGTTTTCGTATTCTTATAAACTTGCAATAAATCTTTCAACATCAGATCTATTTGTATTACAGCCGGTCTAGATTCGCTATTGGTCCAACACAATTGCATCAAACGAAATCTAAGATAATTTAATAAGACTCATTCAAAAAAAAACAAAAATCAAATCTAAACAGGGTGTCTTATTTTCGATGGTATTTAAAGATTTCTCATGTAAGCGGTGATGGAACAAATTAAATGATAACACACTCTCGTATTGCTTTTTTGAGATTAATCGAAAGACCTACTTGGTTTTTTGTTACATTCATTTGTTTTCGGGTTATTAAATTTTTTCGATTTTTCAAGATGCTAAAAATGCTTTGTATCTCTTAAGTCAATAAACATATTGGAAAGATGTTTATTGATTCTTATACAGTTCTTTCCGTAGATTCGAATTAGCCTATTAAATGTTAAATAACTTATATAGTTTTCGAAATATAACACAAACTTGTATTTTTGCAAATAGGAACCATAACTGATTTATTAATTCTTGAATTCACAATTTTTTACTGATTCGAAAAATACAGGATCGCTAAAAAGTATGGATACATCTAAATTTGGGATACAGAAGTGCTTAAATTCTATTATCTGAGATTTCAATTTTCTACGGGTGTTTATTTTGAAAATATAAGGCTAACTTGATTTTTAAACATGAGCAATTTTTTTGAAGTCATATCCTACAGTTAAAAAATAAAATTAGTGAAAATAATGCAATAATTAATAATAATTAAAACAAAATAATAACAATATGACGAATTATAATTCACAATTGTTTCATGTTTATTTTAGATAGGATTTCTGAATTTTCACCTGTAAAATGATTTGTCTCAATAATTATTACATTTTTGGAAATACCTCTAAACAATTATATGTATTTGGAATCAGAAAAATCTAAGTAATTTTACTGAGCACAAATCTAATACAGTTGCTATTTAAAAAAGCATAAGTTTGTGTTATATTTCAAAAACCGTAAGACTTATCTAAAATTGAGTTACATAAGTGAAATCTACTTAAAAAACTGTATCTACAATGCCAAAAATGTATTTCATTTTTTTTTAAATACAAAAGACACAAAGCAATTTTAAAATTCTGAAAAATTGAAAAAAAATTAACTAACTCAAAACCAAATGAATGTAACAAAAATCCAAGTACACCTTTCGATTACGGCTTACATGAAATATCCTTATATACCATCGAAAATGAAACACCCTGTACAATAATTTTACTTACATATAATCAGTGTAGAGTATCTGAAATTTAGGCCTAGGTAAACGTACTTTCTTTGCATCTAATACTTGTGAAATAACTTCATCATCTGTTAAATTACTATATGGTTGTTCACCACATTCACAAATTTCCCACATTGTTACACCTAATGACCATATATTTGATTCTAATGTTAATTTATTTGGTTGTATTGTTGTTGATGTATATGATAATGATTCTGGTGCACACCATCTAACTGATACACCAGGTACACCTTGATAATAATCATCTGGATATTGGAATACAGCTAAACCATAATCACCTAATTTTAATACTAAATCGGATGTTAATTGACAATTTCTTGCAGCTAAATCTCTGTATATAAAAAGAAATAACATAAAGATTATTTATAGGTTTTTTTTTAAATGTAGAACATCAACAACAAAATTACTTACGGATGAATCAGTTTATTATCGTGTAAATGTTTTAAAGCTGATGTCAGTTGGCAGCACCACATCAACGGATATTCAGTTGATAGAAATTTATCAGCATTCGATCTGTTTTGTCTCAAATAATTCTTAAGATCCCCCTGGAATAATTACATTTAAATTATCGTTATAATTAAACAATTTCAAATATACTTTTGGACAAAATTCTTGTAATAATAATAGAGGTATTGTATCAAGACATCTACCAACTAAACGAAGTATATTCGGATGTGTACCACAACGATAAATTGTTGCATCATGTAAAAATACAACACGTTCTTTACTGGATGCTGTAGCATCCAAAATTCGTACAACAACAGGTGTCCATTGTTGATTGGAATCATTATCTTGTGCCGCACCTTCTACTACCTTTAATCAATAAAATGATACTATTGTTATTTTTGAATGATGATAAAATTGACAAAAAGAGTAATACAATTGTTTCCTAGTTAGAAAACGTTATTACTCTTTTTGTATAGGGATAATAAAAATAAAATTAAGGTGGGAAATTACCCGCCCAAACCAGCCTTTTCCGATTTCTCGTATATATTTCAATCGACTTCGTGGAAAATCATTATCTTCTCCATCTATTTCGTTTAAAATGAAAATGAATAAAAACCAACATATAAATTATAATTAAACTAAACAGCACATGTTTACTTACTAAACCAGGAACTAACATCTACATCACCATACCCATAATCTTCTTCAGTTCGTGTCTAAATTAAATAAGAATAATATTAAAGAAGAAAATCGTATAAATTTAAAGAAAGTGTAATCTTACAACAATTTGTTGACTGGCAAGAAATACATTATTATTTTGATTTAATGGTGATAATGGGGTAAATATTGTAAATTCCCCATTAGCAACAGGATTTACATGTCCATGATCCGAATTCGTGGATGTTGATATGACAACTGGACTATCTCTGAATTCCTATAAATTTAATTAAAGAATCATATAAAAATAACAGAAGCGAACAATTAAAAAATTTTCCTTAATTAAATTTCTTTGGTTTTCACTAAAAGAATTTTGCCTTGAAATTTAATAAACAGACTGTAACTAATTCAACAATCAACGCAATTCCTCTTATAAAATAATGTCTAATCAATTCAAGAATGAATCAAATTGAACATTGATTTAAAAACGGACAGTCAATAGTTTATTTTAAAAAAAAGTTTGAATAAAGCAAACAATATTTGCTAAATATTCCACCTCTAGTGGCCTAATTTACAAATTCAATCAACTATAAAATTAAACACAATCCGATACACTAGTCGTATTCTACAATCAAAATGATCGAAAGTTAAATCTCAATCTATTTTCATTTTTAAATCACGACATTAACAATAAGTAAAATGAATCTAGAATTAGAATTCTCACCTTTTTCTCATCCTGGTTTAATTTGTGTGCATTAAAAAAAAATGAAAGTAACTATATTATTGTTCAGAAAGCATAAACATTTCTGTTAATGACTCAATGTTAATTTAAACGGATTGTACTCATGATGAAATTTTAATAATTTCCAGAAATATTGAAGAAATATCAGTTGAAAAAGTTTACCTACCGAAAAACTTTTGCCAATAATAACAATTGACATTTTCATATCCAGAATATAAATATGAAAGTTCAAGGACCGTTTAATACGTTTATAAATCATAATAATTGTCTCCGGGAAGCCTTACATGAAAGTACCGATTCAATTATCTTTTATTATCATTTTTCTTTTACTTTCCTTTTGTATCTCAATTCCAATTAGTTTCCTTGCCGATATCTATCAATATATATTGAAGATAACACGAGAGAAATCACAACAAAAACTTTTCCTTTAGAAACGAGAGGGAAAAATCCAATACAACATAAAAAGTTAAAATCAATCCATTTTCTATGAACGACACGAAAGATCTTTATCGTGAAAGAATATAAGGGAACATTTCAAAATGTGTATGTGTTGTTGTTATTTTCTGAAGGGTGGATGTTGAACAATATGTAAGGGTGATCTTTTAAAAAGGAAAAGCTTCTAGTCGAGGGGAAAAATCCATTTAGAATTAGAGAGACGAGATATTTGTCTGTAAAGGGGTCCTGAATAATTATAAATATTTTTTTAAAACAGGAAACATTTTGAAAAAAGTTTTTAGATCGTGTAAAATTCCAGACCAATAAATCTTATTAACATTTGGACATATACAATGATTTTTCAAAATAATTCAAATATTTTGGCACGACTACAAATTAAGTATGTGCGGAATAAAGAATTTACTCTATTATTCTCCAACAATTCAAACATTAGCAAATAAAAAGTGTTGTAGAATTTAAAAAATGAAATCAATATAGCGTAAACGTTTATCATTAGAAAGAAGGTATAAAAATGCGATTGATGATTCAAGAATGCTAAAAATAACGACACTTCACATTTTAGATAAATTGACATTTGCCCATTCATATATCTGACCTTCTAAATGATTAGTGAATCAATAATAATAATAATGCTTATGGAAGGAAAACGGATCTTTCTCCAAATCTACAAACAATAAACAAGTTTAAAAGGCATGACGAAACTAATGGAAGCCGACAATAATCGGTGGTATTCTGTACACAGTCATCATCATTGAACGTCAATTTACCTTGACATTTTTGTTATTTAGGTTTTATTGTTTTGCAAGTTGATCTGTTATAGTTTTAAAAGAAGCTCTAAAAATTCGTAAATTTGATAAATTTAGAGCAAAATTATTAAACAGTCTAGACAGATTTTGAAAAACATAAAAGCTTATAATATTTTAACAGTTAGAGAATAAAAATAGAGACCTGAAATTTGTAAATAACTGAACTTTAGAAAGGAAATTTTCATCAAAAATAAGACAACCTAAAAATTTATGTTAAAAGATTCTATAGTCCATTCTACATATTTAAACATGGAAAAATATATTTAATGATTGTTAACTATAATAGATATATTTGTGGATAGATTGTTATCATTATACCTATAAATTCATTAATCTAAACTGTACATCCAATTCAATTAAACTTGTATTTTTCCTTTTATAACTATAACTCGTCCAACAAGACAGTCAAGTTTTATAATAACGGTAAGTCATAGTAAACTTAGTTAAAGTTCTAGTATTAACATTATTAGAGCATACAAAAATAAGATTGTACAAAATAAAATCAAACATACAGTGAGACAAATAACAATCATAATAATAGCAATGTTGCAATGTTATCTTGTCAAGTTGGTAAAGAGAACCGTTTAACCGGATGAAAACTTCCCGTTCCAATCACCATCCTATAGACTCGAGTCATTTTATTTTTTTATACGGAAAAAAAAACAATTAACTACTCCTATTATCAGTATAAAAATCAAGTTATTAAGATTATTTTTAACATGAAAATTACTTGAAATCATGCAAAATAGAACGTGTATTATTGTATTTTTAAAAGAAAGCATTTTACTCGATTTACTCGTTCTTTTGATTTTCAAGTATGTGTGAAGATTTTTCCGCATATTACCTTAAATCCATTTTTACGACGACAACACAGGCAACCTGCCAAAAACACTATACTGCAGACAGTCAATAAAACAGCTACCAAGCCTGTTAATAATTGCGTATGGGAATCTGTAACAAAAGGAAAGAGCCATTAATAGAGCTATTCAACTTACAAAAAACGTACATAAAAGGAGTATTTTCCTATTCTAAAACGGTAAAAATACAGATCATTTCACGTGAGTGATCAATGATCAATTAAAACAATACCTATCTAGGTATAGGCATAATGAAAGGAAAGCGAAAGTAAACGGTTTCAATATTTTCAAAAAAATTGTGTACCAATTTTGTTAAAATCCTATTATTAACCTTATAGTAAATGGAACAATGTCTATAAATGGTTGATAAGCTACAAGATTACCGATTTGAGTGAAACACACTGTATATTGCGCTATTAGCGGAACAAATGCTCATATTAGGACTGGAGTTCTAAAAACCGGAAATTTTTCAGTGGCGTAAAAAATAATATAATTTTCCAAAAGTTTAACTTTTAAACTTCCATACACGAATATTTAATACTAACAAATAATTAGAAACTTCCAGATATAGTCGAATATAGTAGGGGAAACCGGAGTAAACTGAACCATGAAAAGTCTGCAATGATTCAATAATTTATTTTTACAATCACTTCTTTCCTAAACAATTTTAATATAAACTTTCATCTTCAACAATCATTTTAAGAAAATATTATTATTATTAACAATTATATTTAAATAGTCGAAAAAGTGTACTTTGTTCCAAGACAGGTATAAATTGAACGTGAATAGGGGTAAATAGGATTCGTGCCAAAAATATTAGAAAATCATTATTCA
>JAZBGW010001168.1:0-15581 GCA_037464815.1 Mylabris variabilis
GTTCTAAATTGATCGGCTTGCCCTCTGAATTCTGAATACCAATGGTAAAACATGGGATTTTACAACTTATATCTCTTAAATCGAGGTCAATCCGACCAAGTTCAAATAGACCGAGTATGCTAACCAAAAATTGGTAACATTTTGTAATTTCAGGATCACCAAGAAATCGCAAAGACTTTAGTCATGAGGTACACGCCGATAATTGCTTATTTTTAGGTAAAGATTATTGTCCCAAAACAGAAACATCGTATACCTGGCGTGATTATAGTGCCATTATTTATTTAAACGATAATTTTGATGGTGGTGAATTTATTTTCACTTCAGATCGCGATGGGGAGAATATTCAAGTATTTATTTGGTAAAATTGATGTAGGTACTGTTCCTGTTAATTTTCTTTGGTTTTTAGAGTACCGTTTATCCGAAATGTGGACGAATGGTTGCCTTTTCGTCGGGTGTAGAGAATACTCATGGTGTTAAAGCTATCAACAGTGGCTCTAGGTGTGCTATAGCGGTATGGTTTACGTTTGATGAAACTCATGAACAAACTGAACGATATTTAGCATTTAAAGTATTGGAATCGTTAAAGACGATTTAATTTTTTTTATTGTTATCAATTAAATTTCTATCATCTATGGTTGTGATTTTTTTGAATACATTTTCAATAAATTAATTTAATTTTTAAAATTTGTTTAAATTTCGAAAGATGACGTCCATATACATACAAAGTAGGAGGTAATATGACGTTTCTTCGTCAAGTTGTTAGTATTTTTGACCAATATTATACGATATAAATAGAGGTTGGTCGATAAAAACTGCTTGAAATAAATATTTGTAATTGTTTCCAAAAATAATTTAGAACGGGATAACGGGGTTACCCTAAAAATATAATTTTATTTCACATATGACGTTTATCAGCACGTTTTCCATATATTTGTCATGTTCAACAAATATTTCATATTGTAAACCAATTTAATGACCGTTAATTGACTTGTTGAATTTACATAAAACTTGCAATAAATAAACGAAATTACAATTTTAATTTGAGCCAGAGGTGTGTTAAATAATCCAAAAATCGATTATTTCCGATAATTCTAGCAAATATAAAACGAATTTTTCACTCGTTAAATTGTTTACGAATACAATTATTTAAAACTGTCCTCTTAGAACTATAGGGCAAATAACCAGACTCACACTAACAATTCATCGTGAATGAGATCTTTTGCATTACTTTAACTTAAGTCATTAAAGGTTGCGCTGAAAATTCAGAAATCGTCGAGCGTCGTCAGGCGTCGTTCATACTTAATTATCAGTGGCGGCGAGCATTCAATTGAAATATGAAAAAATATTATCTAATTATAAATGTTATAAAATAAAATTCAAAATAGAAATCATTACGTGAATATTAATTAATTTTTTATTATTAGAAAGTATTTAAATAGATTCAATAGAGGTGCTTGGTGTTGTTTTAATAGATAATTTTAGGCGATTTACTGCCGCCACTGTGATGCGTCGCGATGATATGTGATGGTCGGCCACAATCTGGGTTTTCAGTGTGAGACGTTAATGTGACGGCTGTAGTGAAAAGACGCCATGGAGGTCTACCGGAGGTCCTCGTGGCTTTTGCTACTTCTGGGAGTTTCGCTTCTCGCCACTACCTTGCAGGGTATGTTAATTACATCGACTCGTTATTATTTATTTATTTCCTTTGTTTTAATTAATGCATAATACAAGTGATTTTTTGTATTTTGAAATTGAATTTTTTCCAATTATCCGAAGACAAAATCATATAGTGCGTGTGAGGCTCAAATAGTTTATTTGTAGTGTTAAATATCAGTGATATATTAATTTTTAATTATGTAATATGAACGTAGCCATGATTTCATACATTTTTTCGTGCTATATAATATGATATGTTATTTTTGGACGGTGCCGGTTTCTAATAATAAAATTTTTTGCAAATATATTGAAAACTATAAATAAAAGTTATTATTTGCAAATATTTTACACATTTATTAATGTTAATAAAAACAGGGTAATTCAAAAAAAAGAAGTAACTCTTTTTGAGGACCACTAATAAATATTTGATTCAGTTTAATTAAAAATATGCAAATGATCGAACGATTATCGCTCTTAATAATTTCAGCATCGAAAATATTTAGTACTATAAAAAGGTAGCATCAATATACATATTTTTTAATGTAAGATCGCTGATCTAAAAGTAGCTAAGTACTGCTACTGCAACTGACGACATCGGCAAATCGCCAGCAAAGGCTACCCTAGACTCTGTTACCGATTTAGATCAAACACTAATACTCGTATGAATAATTCCATCTGTACTGATATTGAAAACTAACCTTAATTTTTTCATGAAAAATTATACACACAAACATACATATTATAAATAAAAAACAACTATCAATCGTTTTAACTCGCGAATAATAATAATTATTCAATTTTAAAATATCATCAAGTATTTTTCAACAATTATAAAATCACAGCTGTTTATATGGCGTATTGCCAGAAATCTTAAACACTATTAATTGAAATTTTCAATAATTGTCTTTTAATATTATATTTTCCATTTCTATTTAACAATAAAAGGTGTGCAAGGTGAGGCAGAGTTTGAAGGTCCTTCCGAATGTCGACCATATATTGAGAAAGCACTAAAAGAACTCGGAACAGGTGAAACTAGTGATATAGGAGCATCGGATTTAAACGATAGTAAAGAGGATTTACCAACAATTGAAATCACTACAGACGACACTGACCATCAACAAAATGATGGTGGTGATGGAGAAGACGATACACGAGAAGAATCAGAACAAAATAGCGTCGAAGATACCGAATCAAATGACGATCAAGAGGTAATTTTAAACTTTTTTATATTACCATATTTATTATTAAATAATACAGGATACACAAATGCATGCCAGCGAGGAATCGAAAGAGGATACTACCCCAGGCGAGGTAAATTGCTATTTATTCAAATAAGTTACATAATTATATTGATTCAAAAAAAAATAGGAAACTCATGAAGAAGAGGAAAACAAAACCGAAGAAGAAGGTGGAGAGTCTGTTGAATCGGATGATAAAAAATCCGAAGAAGTCGTAGAAGAAACTGAATCACACGAACAAGTTGAAGATGAACAACTGCAACAGGACCAACAAGAACAAGACACGGAATCGAATGAAGTTGAAGGAAAAGCTGAAGTAGATGATAAAGAAAGTCAGGAGAATCAAAATGAAAGCAATGAAGAAACTAAATCAGAAAAGGAAGAGTCTCAAGAGCAAAGTGAAGAACAAATAACTGCACAAGAAAGTCAAGAGGACACTAAAGAAGACGATAAAGATAGTAAGGAAGTCGAAGAAACTGCCGAAAGTATAGAAGATAAGACTGAAAGTAAAGAAGATGAAATTAAAGAATCAGTTGAAACAGACACAGCTGAAGAGGAGTCTGTCGAGCAACAACCTGAAATTGTAGAAGAGGATGCAAAAAGTGCTGCAGATGACGGAAAGAGTACAGAAGATGACGGAAAAAGTGCAGAAGATGAAGGTAAGAGCGCCGAAGATGATGGAAAGAGTTCAGAAAAAACTGATGCCGCTCCTGATACTGTTGACAACAATAAAGACGACAGTAAAGAGAGTGAAGATCAAGAACATCAAGATAGTGCAGAGCAACAAGAAGAAAGTGTAGAAGAGAATGTTGATAAAACTGATGTTGAAGAAGGGAATAGTGAAGATGCCGCTCCTGAAGAAGCTCTTGGTATGGATGTTGAAATACCAACTGAACTAAGACTAAGAGAGCATGTTGAACATCTTTTAAAACTAGACGATGAATCAGTAGAAATTGAAAATGTAATTAATAGAATCGCTGACATAACATTAAGAGAATTAAAAAAAATATATGAAAATGCGATAAAACCATTAGAAACTTTGTATAAATATCGCGACTTAAGTAACCGACATTTCGGCGATGCCGAAATATTTTCAAAGCCTTTAATTTTATTTATGGGCCCTTGGAGCGGTGGCAAATCTTCTATTATAAATTACCTACTCAATAATGAATATAATGAAACATCATTACGTACAGGTATTATTAATCGTCTATTATATCGGTGGCTTTTTCTTTTGCAAATTTAAGATGAATTTAGGTGCAGAGCCGTCTCCAGCTTATTTTAACATAATGATGTATGGTGATGAACCAGAGGTTATGGATGGTACCCAATTGGCGGCTGATTTTACATTTTCTGGTTTACAGAAATTCGGACAAGGATTAGAAGAACGTCTACGTGGTATTAAACTACCAAGCAAACTATTGGAAAAAGTATTTCGATGTAATTTTAACAACAATTTAATAGTCATTTTGATTATTAGGTGAATATCGTTGAAATACCTGGTATATTGGAAGTTCGTAAACAAGTATCAAGAGTATTTCCATTTAATGATGCATGCCAATGGTTTATTGATAGAGCTGATATAATATTTTTAGTTTACGATCCATCTAAACTTGATGTTGGCCCAGAAACTGAAGCTATTTTAGATCAATTGAAAGGACGCGAACACCAGGTGATTTCATTATTTGTTATTGTAATAAATAATTTTAAATTATAAAATCCAAATATTAGACCCGTATTATATTGAATAAAGCTGATCAAGTTAAACCCGAAGAATTGATGAGAGTCCAGGGAGCTTTAATTTGGAATATATCGCCGCTAATGTCATCAGCCCAGCCTCCTGTTATGTACACAACATCATTATGGTCGAGACCTTATGAAGCATGGGCTCCTGTTAGATTATTACAAGCACAAGAACGAGCATTTTTAAGAGATTTACGATCAGCTATTGATAAACGTATTGAAAATAAAATAGCTAGCGCACGTAGATTTGCGGTAAATTTAACCAATTATGCTAATTTTATCATTAATTATTGTCTTAAATCTATTACAGGTACGTGTAAGAAATCATGCTAAAATGGTTGATTGTTATTTAACCACATATTATAATCATAAATCAGTTTTTGGTAATCGTAAACAAGTAGCTGATCAAATTATCGAACATCCCCAAGATTATCATATTTATGAGGGTTTGTCGACGTTAACAAATATATCACGTTACGATCTACCAGATCCGGACGTTTATCGTGATTTTTTCAAATTAAATCCATTGTACGATTTTCAACAACTATCAGCTACTTGTACATATTTCAGAGGTTGCCCAATAAATAGGCTGGATATAGCTATTGCATATGATCTACCAGAATTGGTTGGTAAACATAAACGTTTAGTTGAAAGTGCTCTTGCTGAAATTAATCAAACACCGGAAAGTTGAAGCAAAGATCTATAGAGCAATTTGACCAAGTATTAAATCTAAAAAGTAAACTAATAATTTAGTGAATTTTTTCACTATTATCTCTTTCACCATTATTTTTTTTTGTAAAAGACTACCTTGATGATACAATTTACAATTAGTAGCATCAATTTACATATTGCAACGTTTATTTATTATCTGAATTTATCCTACTACAGTGTTGTTGCAAATATTCATTTATTTTCGAATGGACTGATGTGGAAAGTGCACAGACAATCATAGTCAGACAAATGCTTCTAGTTTCTCCTGCCGTGTGTGTTGATCGCATTTAAAAAAAAAGATTAAATTCTTGCAGTCGGAGTGTTCATGCAGAAAAATTAAAAAAAATATATATCGATTTCTTTGATGAGAGTGGAGTTATATGTATGTATTAACGTTATTTCAATTTTTATTTTATTTTCAATACCAGATGTACAATTCCTTATCAGCTTTATTAAATTTTAATAAAATCACATTTTTAATTGTAGCCAAGTGAATATTTATTTACATTATGTGTACAAAATAATCGACACTGTTAGTTGATAACTTTAGTTTTTATTTTTTCTCTCTCTTTTTTTTCAATCATCTAGGAATAAATGGTGTAACGGTTGTAATAAGACATAGATTTAAGTACTTGAATAAAACCTTATATTTTCAAATATGTTTTTATTAAGAACTAACTTTGAAAATAAGCTTCCAAAAAGGTACTCTGTGAAGCACGTTCGATATTAAGTAGCAGCAGTGGCGGAACTACAGGTGGGCCACCCTGAAAAGTCTGTGCCCACTTGCAAATAGTCTCTAAAAATTTATATGAAAAACGTTTTTCTAAAATGAATACCACAATATTTGTATGATCACAGATAACAAGTCAATTCCTTTTTAAAATCTGAATGTGTTTTTGTTAAATGAGGTGCCCACCGAAAGTTAAGTTGCCCCACCTAATGGCCCACCCTAAAATTTGATGTTAGTTCCGCCACTGAGTAGCAGGGACGCTTCAAGAGTTATAATGGGCCCTCAGCGATTACAAACTATTTTCCGATAATTTTGGCAAATGTTTACCATACGCCTACTTGATTCAGTAATAAATTAATGCTTGCAATGCTTATTCAAAGCTGTTATGTTTTTTGTATACTATACTGATGATGGCTATTATGATAACAGAAAATCTTGCAAGTTTTAGGAATTCTTTTGTCAAAATTTTCCTCATGCAAGCTCCTAAGATTTTTGCATGTCTGAACGTATAAGAATATGCCCTGTCTGAAAATGAAATAAAAAATGGGGGTCATTAAAAAAAAAAAACAATCGATGATGGTGTCATTTTTTCGCAATGGTAACCGATAGAACCGTCTTGGACCAACAAATTAGATAATGAAAAAATAAACAGCTACCTGTTTTAGCCTCTTTGGAAACATGGCAGTTTTTCAAAAAAAGAATCTCGTCCCCCATGTAATTTGAAAATTGGAATCGAATAGAGTTTATCCCATCATTGTATCCTAAACCGTTCTCAAGTTGTCTGTTCCGACATGTGAATTGGCAAGCAAATTATAAAAACATGTTATAGACATCATTATTTCATCATTATTAAGAAACTGTAGACTTAAGCATTACTACCAATGCTGAAAAAAAATCACTGCATACTTTTATGCAATTGCGTACTCTTTCCCAAGCTACCCTATAATGGAATATTCCGATCCTAAACAGTTATTAAATAAAAAGGTGCAATCGACATTTTTCTATGTTTCTAGCTCTAATCGCCAGTTCTGTAGAATTATAGTAGGCGCCGACAACTTAATAGAACGAATAAAAACTAATTGTAAATGGGGAAATTACAGTCTAACATAATTAAAACCAGAATTCGGTAGCAGGTAGCAGATTCAATGTTCTAGTGAACCGTACTTAAGTCGTAAACAAACAGAAATGTTAACAAAACGAAAAACAAACCATATTGTCCATTCCAAATTGCATACCTGCCTGGTGGTTACTTGACTTCAACAATAATAAATCATGTAGCCAAAACATTATCAACATAAATATCAAAATGTTCGATATTGTTTTATCATAAAAAAATGATTAATATGTTAATTCATTGTTACGGAATTTTTATAAACATTGGCATTCGTCATTATTCAATAATTACAGAATCAAATAATATAAAATATAACACAATAATGTTAGTTTGATACGTGTTGAGAGCGCTCTTAAAAAATTGACCGTTCGAAATGAGCAATACGTGACCTTATGTAGCTGAAACTATCGGCTAATATCAACATCGTTTTATTATCATACTGAAGTTTTTTTTATTCATATACTAGATTTTCAGTAAATATGAACTCAAGTAGGTTAAAAAACACCAGTATTGTAATATTAATGAGTCTATTAAACTTTTGCGGCAACTTTTTTCTAAATAACTTTTGTACGTAATTTGTATCCTAACCTACAAAAGTAATCATAGTAATTAGTAATGGAAGCAGTAGTAATTATTTTTCATTAATCAGTCTAAAACAGAATAATTTCTTTTTTTATTGACCGACATTATTTGTATTATTTATAAATAGATAAATGAATCAAATCAAATTTGACACCATTTTAACACAACATTACCAACATAAAAAAAATGATAACACTGTCATAGAGATAATGTAACTAAGTAAAAACAAGTCATTTTAATTGTAAATATAAATACTTGGATACTTATTTTCGACATAAAGTGGGGAATTTAAAAAATTATCTTATTGAATTCTGTCTATATTCGATAAATTTCAATGAAACCCTAATAATTAATCCGTTAATTAAGTATTAAAATAATGGGATTTTTATAATTCAATATTGGCGATCCTGATAAAAACAATGGCATATTATTGAGGTAACTATGCAGGTTTTGTTAATTAGAATTTTCTAAATATTTGTTATAAGTGTAATGATTGACAGGTTTGTTACTATTTTGTAAATAATTTTAATTTGTTATTTTAATTTCAAAGATAAATTTGTTGAATATTTTTTCGTTGTTATTGTTATTATACGGAAACAATTAATGTTAATTGATTAATTGTGAAATATTACATAGAAAAATTGATTGATTGACAAATGAATGAACGTTTTTAATTATGCAATTGTTTTTTACTATCTAGATTCTGATGTTGATGAAGTCATGACATTGTCTTACTGGTGGAAACACTGGTTTTGGATAACTCTCCCTTTCTATTGTGAGTTAATTTCCAATAATCTAATCCTAGATTTTTATTTTCTTTAAATTTATTCCAGTTGTACATTGTGAAAGCTCAACAACTGAATTGAGTCCATTAACAGAGGATTCAAATGCATTTAAAAATCATACAACAAAATTTATAACAATCCAGAATCCGAATACTTTTAATAAAACAAATTCAATAATACCGACAAAGATACAGAAAACATCACCAAAAAAAGTTGATTTTATTTATTTAAATTTGACAAAATCAAATACCACAACAATAAGACCAATAACAGCATCGACAGTATCAACAACAACAACAATAATAACACCAATAAAACCGATAACAACAAATAAAAATACAACTGTGATAAAAGAGGATGATTCTGGTATAATCGACAGTCAGTTGTCTAATATAACATTACCAATAAATCATACCGAAAATATTTTATATACAGAATCTGATTACAATAATAATAATCAAAGTTTTTTATTTAACATAAATGATAATATTAATATTAATAATAGTTATAATAATTGTAGTAATGATGATACGGGTAATTTATCAGCAGCTGGTATAACTGGTATTACATTAGGATGTGTTATTATTGTTGGTGTTATATGTGGTATTAGTTATTTTTTATATCATAATAGAGGTTCAAATCGGCCCCAAGTACTTAATGATAGATGCAGTAATCCAGATTCTAGTGGCTACATCGACGATGCATCAGTAAGAGTAAGCAATTATTATTCTGATTTTTATTTGCTGTTATTTTTATTTTATACTTACATGAAAAGAACAACAGGTCAACAAAACAATTGCAAGTATTCCACAAAAATTTCAATTTCTTGTTTGTATTATTGTTATTATTTTTATTATCCATAATCAATAATTAATATTTTGATTATATTTATTTGGCTTTTTATGTTTAGTTTTTATAATACCGCCTGTCTCCCTTAACTATGGTTAATCATTGTAACTCCCTTTATCTGGTAAGAAATGGAAACAAAACCAAACCATATTTAAGAGAAACTGGTGGTATATACGTATCCACATGTTTCAGGGGAAAGCCTTATTTATTTATTCGAATCTAACGAATGCTTTCCACTGGGACTTGACATATAAATTATTTGAATAACAATGTTTAATTATTATTTTCAGGATAATTCAGAAGAAATGTATAGTTTAGACAACGATTCATTCCTGAATAGTCTTGAAGCAATGACTATTCAAAATTATTGGACAGATACTGTTAAACATACTAAATTATAATTTTTGTTTGTTTGTTTATTTTTAAAAATTATGTAAATAATGTTAACTTGAGTATTTAGAATCTGTGATGCATATCAGTAGTTGATCTTTTATTAATTTTAAATCTTCCATTATAGTCGGTGTCCACTGTTTAACGTACCTTAAGAGTATTATAGTTATTTTTAAATGAACAAAGTGCAAATTTTACTATCTAAGTGGTCGAAATTCTATTTATTTAACGTTAAATTTCTTTTACATATTACTTGTAGAAACAGAACTGTTATGTGGACGAGAAAAATCGAAAAATATCTCTATCTCAGCCTCTTGTTGTCTCTCAAATAAGCTGGGAAGAAATCTGCCAAAAATTTACTTGAAAAATTATCGTTCAAATAAAGACACAAGTAGTTGAAGTATTGTTACATTTTGTGAAGCCCTTACTTGCTTGTATCGAGATAATAGCTGAGAAAAAAACGAAACTAATAGTAACTAGAATAATAATAAGTTATACACCGTAGTACGACCTGTTTAAAAATAATAAAATTTAATTCTACATGTAGCTAACTCATCAATTGAATAGATAATTAAACGACGCATAATTAAAGGTACGATAATCAGAGGACGTATCATATAAACAGATTTAGGGAGTTGTGCGTATTTTTTTAATATTTTTTTAAAATTTAATTTCTAATGAGCGAATTTATTAATTATTCCTAATTGTTGATTGTTGTATTGTTAATTTTTAAATGTGATGGTTTTATATTGAAGTGATTAATTTTTGTTTACGCACTATTTTTCCTTTCTGTGTACAGAAACGAACTGTTTAGTATTGTGATTTCTTTTTAATGATTTTTTATTATATTCAAATTTTATGGTTTTAGTTTTCTAAAGTACAAAACTGTAAATAATCTATATATACATGGTTATAATTGTTTATGAATGTATCTTCCATAGCAATATTGAGTGTCGAATAAATTTAGGTCTATTTAAAATAAATAGAGAGTTATACAAAGTAGTTAAAAAATAATGTAGGTTAAAAAACGAACACAATTATATTGAAATGTATTGTGCAATAATCAGTTAAGATGCCACGCAACTAATTTTTATATACTAAAATTGTACAATAATACCAATAAATACAGAGAATCTATCGCCAATTTGCAGTTTCCTTTTATAAATAAATAATATAGAGAACTTACAGTTTCGATGGTCCTCTACTCTCACCCTTTTTAATACTAATGATCTTTATAGAACAACAGCACAAGCACAACGGCATTTTGCGCAGAAGAGGTCTTGTTGGCAAATGCACCTCCAAGTACCATGGCTGGTGCTTTTATATGAAATTTCTTATCATCAACAATATAGTTACGACCCTTTGTTAGGCTAATTAACAATGGATGTTTATGATAATTTGATTGATTTATTAGACATTCATTTAAATTGGATTGACATTTATCCAAATATTATATTTTATGGGTGATTATTTTAGAATAAAATCATATTAATCTAATTGTCCCGTAAAATCGGGACTTCGAGGATCGCACGTTTTCCCTCTATGCCAACCGATGGCCGCTCGAAATCGCCAAAATTCAAAAATTTTAAATCGTTAATAATAGATTTTAAAATTGTATAACAGAAGTATGGGTCGTCGAAAATCCTGCATTAAGAATGGGCTCTTTTTTACCTATACAACAATTTTTGTATCTGTTACCTACTCATGTAATAATTAAGAATAATAATAATAATCGATAAAATGTTTTAAAATCGAATTTGTATAAACAAAGTAGCATATTATGTCTACGGTATACATCACAATAAAAATGCTTAATGGTCTCAGTTATAGGGGTGACGATTCTGGACGCTTCTTGGTTGTTTTGGAAATTCAGCGAGCAGTTAAACTGGTTGCCTAATTTAAACAACCCGCTAAAAACTCCTTGACAATCCTGCCACCATTTGAAAAGGATTAAGGATAAAAGCTCTACTATTGCATCTATTAACTATTGTCAGAATTTTACGAAAGAATAAAAATAAATACGTTAATAATTTATTAAATCATAATTAAATATTATTGAAGTTGTGGTCTCCTGGATTTACGAAAGTTTTAAAATTATTGTAAGTATAAAAATTTACAGTAGATTAGTGATAGAAAATTGTATATATTGTTGAATAAATAAGCGAAATCGTCTTCATTTTTTTTATTTAACCCTTGAGCCAAAAAAAAATCTGTTTGTCTAATTTGGAATGCGTAGGTGGACCTGCTACTAGATAGAGTATTGATTAGATGATTTAAAATATAAATTAGCATTTCAACAGTATATTAAATCAATTTTTCTAACTGAAAAAATCTATTTGAATTTTATTGTAGGTTTTTATTTAAAAAAAGGACGAAGAAAAATCGTGGTGCAAGTGTAGAGGATACGCAAAATAAGTCAGTTAAGACGCCGTATCCCAACAGGCTGTGACTGTTTGTTGTGCTGAAATCCTTTTTTATAAAACGATACTCTTAATAGATCTCCGAATAGAGAAAAACAACCATGTTCACTCTATGGTACTCGCTTCTATCGTGGAAAGAATATAAGTAAGTAAAACTGAAATTATGTAGAAAATTTGATAATAATAGGTGATGTGGTAATTAAAAATTTAGTTGAATTTTCTCACCTATTTATTTGCCGGCATTTATGTGAGCATCAACATTATTTTAACGTATACAATTGGCAGCAATCCAATGTGTATTTCTGAAGCAATTTTTTGTTTTGTATCGTGATAACTCCCAGCTTTATACGTTTGATACAAGATTTTTTTTATCAACTATACCATTGGAAATATTCAGAAATTATGAAATCTTCTATTTTTAAACCACAAGGATAAGCTTTTGTTAGTTGGGAGAATTTCAGAAATTTACAGGATTCAGTTTTTCGTTATTATATCTAAGTAGTTGTTTTAATAATAATATGGGGAATTGTAGGCGTAGCTTTTTGAACCTTTTAATTGGTAACTAGTTGGGCACGTGTTTCATCCTAAAATAATTTTGTATATACAGGGCCACGGTCGTACTGATATTTATAAACAACTTTCATAATAAACCTTTGCCCATAGCAACTGATGTATTCTTGAAGTAAATAAGAGGAAAACAACAAGAATTCCTGTTTATTTCAGCCGACACCCTGGATTTCACTTTCATCATTCATCTAATAATTTAAAACAAATCAAAAAAAATCTAAATTAATCTAATCTATTATCGAAGGACAAAACAATTGCACTTCGATATTGTTTATCGATAAAATTCAATTTACCATAGAAACACGAGGATTATTGCTAATTTTTCGTGTAAATAATTACGTAAGTATTGAGAATTCTCATTATTATCGAAAGTAAACATTTATCTTGACTAATTGATTACCGATTAATGAGTAACTTATCTTTTGGCACAGCAACGAAAATATATTTCCTGTAGGATTTTTCTAAAATTGTATCGCCTCTCCAGTGTCGATTCGTTCATAAATTTCATATAAATCGTGTTTAATTTATTAATAAAGCATCATTTGTAACAATTTACGAAACAGTAAACATTATTATTGAAGAGGTCGTTTGTTAATTTGTCCAGTCAATAATTAGTAATTTCACATCAACAATAGATGTAACTATTTTAGTTTTTCCCCAGGCAATTTTCTTTTCAAAATTCAACCTCATAGTAAATTACAAAAGCCAGACAGCTGTTTAACGAAAATTTTCAGCTATATTTAAAACACAAAAACAGCACCTTGGCCCCAGATTACTGTTAGTTAAAAAAATTATTTTCTATTATTTTTTTGTTTTTTACATAATAATTATTGAGTTATATCGTTTTTAATTTATTTTTATTTGATTTTATTTTTATTTATTTTAAGAGCGAGTATTTCGGAGAAATCCCAACAAAATAATGACAACTCATGTCAATTACCGAAAAAGCCGGAAATACAAATTAAAAACGATCCAATAAAACCACCTCAGCCAGCCGTACAGCCGAAATTAGAGCCACAATTGAGGCCGAAAACAGAACCACCGCCGAAACCACCAAGGGCCACATCGCCTCATCCCTTAAAGACTGAAGCTTTTGAAAAGATCGAATATGAAGATGATGATGATGATGGGGCGGAAGACGAGGATGAGGAGGAGGACGACGATGTGGAAGCTAGTGATGATGATGAAGATGAAGAAACCGAAGAGGAAAATTCTGTTATCGACTCGTTTCCACAACGAACAAACATCGTTAATGATTTTATTAATATAGAAATTAGCAATAATATCCGTGAAGCTCAATCGAGGTATTCCGATGCAAGAGTGTTGTGAAATAAATATTAACAAAAAATAACTGATTTATGAGCATTATCAATTTAATACAACTAATCAATAATCTAACAACAAAATTGTCAATACATTTCTATATTTAATCGCAATATTTTTAATAATTTATCAGAACCAACAACCGAACTAAATTATAATTGGATGACTTGGAAACTTTAAACGGAATATTTATGAAATAAACTGAAAAACCTCCCTTGGAGTCTTTTTTCTTGGATAATCTGGAAAAAAGATTATGACTTAAATATTTGAAGTGGAAATCCTCTCTAATAAAAAACACTACGTGCTTGGATGCACGACTTGATAGGAGGCATTTTTGAATTTAATAAAAATGGATATAGAATTTCTGGCTGTGAATTTAATTGTATTTAGGGCAATACAAAATCCTTTGATATACCTATGTATAGAGAGGCCCCTATTAGATTTTTGATTACATCCTCGGGGTATAAAGCAAAATCGACAACCGCAAGTAACCAGGAACTGAGATAATGAATTAAAACGCGGATATTTAGTCCATCGATTTACTATTGTTTGCATTGTATTTATCTGAAAATAAGAACATTTGAGGTGGAAATTTAATAAAACTTCCACACATCCCCTACTTAATAATACGTTATCGCATTAATCATTGATTTTAATAGACAATGATATAGTTGTGTTATCACATCAAAATTTCTCGAGTGTTTTTCAAATTATTAATAAACGTAATAAATCCGATTATTTATCAATTCAAAAGAATCGCACATAAAATATTCAATAGAAAAAGCCGAGAATAAAGCATTCGGATCAATAAACATGTGGAGAAAGAAACAGCTGATGGTTTACGGTTTTTTTGTTTGTATTATTTTAGGACAACAATACAAAGCTTATGTAAAATTTGAATAATTTCAGTAAATATTAAATGATGCAATGCTCAAATATTGACAGTCTGTATTTTATTTTTTGTTTTATTTATTTTAAAATTGATTATGGATAAGATCGATTGCAATTTGTGTTGAAACATTTTATCAAAAATCGATTCACTAGATATGAATTATTGTGTAAATTAATAAAATCATCGATAAAATGTAATTTTAGCGTTCCCTAACAATAAATGAAATTAATTTAATAATAAATGAAACAACATGCTCACAAAAGCCTTTCAAATGCATAAAGAACTTTACAATAGTGGAGAACCGTTGTTTTAATTGATAATTCTAGATCTTTTAATAACACAAAGGAAAATAGGTACGGCTTCAGGGTTCATTGATTAAATTGTTGTTTGATTACATAAACTATCAGTGTTTTAGACGTTAACTCTATAGGTATATCGAATTTTCGCCGCATTAATTATTCGTTTTCGCTTATTATTAAAGACACAACAAATACAAATTGAAAGCCATCCAAAGAAAACTCAAATGCTGAATCTATTTTTAACGGATAGAAAACTAGTAGCAACCAAATGTTTAATTAAAC
>JAZBGW010001169.1:3697-17155 GCA_037464815.1 Mylabris variabilis
ACCGACTATAAAAAAAATTCGAAATAATTTTGTATTTATAATAAAAAGACAATATCCTGAAGAATTACAATAATATCACACTTAAAACTAATACCAGTGGCGTAGCGATAAATTAACAGGCCCGTGTTCCGGCTTACAAAACGGCCCTCAAATTTACATATTACCTATAGCTTTGTGTTTTCGGAGCTCATCTCTCTCTCTCTCTCTCGGACGCCGAGCTCCCTTGGAGCCTACCTGTTTACTACACCACTGACTAATATAATAAAAAATCACAATTATTTTCGTTTATTTTTCGTTTTACTACTATTATTATTGTTATTGTTTTCTTTTTCTGGTTGTTTTGTTTGGGGCCCAGCTACGGCAGTTGCATGTGGACTGGAAACAGCAACACCCTCTTTCCCAGCCAATGCTGTACCGCGCGGTGCTGCCGATGCCACACCACCAGGTCCAGCCAGAGCGATTGCACCTGGTTGGGCTTGCGAAACAGTTGGCTGATAATCGGTTTTACCGTTAACCGCAGTTATGTCATCTGGAATTTCAACAATATTTTAATATTAATAGAACAATTTCAATGTGTTTTTATTTTTGATTATTTCCAAACAATAAAATAACAGTATTTACCTTGATTGTCAAGCTCTGAATTATCGTTATCATCATTCTCGTCATCGTCATGGTCTCCTGAACCGATTACAACAGCCTCACTACTAGCAACATTATCGTTATTATTGCCGATTAGTCGGTATGAATTGCTGAAATCTCCAGGATTCGTATCGAGAAATTGTTGTTGTTGTTGTTGTTCAGCGAAAATTTCAGGATTTTGATTTAAAAACAAGAAATTCGCTGGATTGTCCCGTGCTTGAACAGCACCATCCTCGTTGGGTATTTGTGAGAATTTCTGCGGATACGGATAATTCTGCAAGGACGGATACAGATGTTCACCGTTTAATATAAAGAAACGCTGACCTGGATGCAGATTTGTTCTAGTAGGTGATCGATCAGCCTCCGCTAAAGCATCCACTTCACTATCAATCGTCTTATCAGTGTTTAAAGTTTCCAATTTTTCCGGTTTGCTATGACCCCCTATAAAAAAAAATCACAATCTCCACTTGTATTCAATGGAGGATTCACAAAATATTTTCTACCTTGGGTGGTTGTTGTTGGTAAGGGTGGAATTTTCGCCGGATTCGTCGGGATCTCTTCGGCGTCTTTCTCAACTGGCGGTATATGGGCGGGTTTCGGATAGCCAGCAACTAAAATCGGCGGTGATGGTTGTGATGATGATGGTATAAGGAAATTGCCGGGCGGTTGTAACGGACCTGGTTGCAAGAGGAATGACTGACCTGGTGCCGCTGGTATGGCACCATTACCATGATGGTACAAAACAATCTGTGGCTGTATTCTACCGTTAAATAAACAAACATAATTACAGCAATTATCAATAATTGAAATAATTAACGAAAAGAGAAAGGTGGACAATATCATGAAACTACTATCTAAAATTATTTTTACATCTATTTTGTAGAGAAAATTCAAAATAATTGAAATCTAATTAATAAACTCACCTTGTGGCGACTACTGGTGGTTTATTACCAGGATAACCGTAAAATTGCGGCTCTAATAACGGGAAATCATAATGGAAATACTGTTGGCGTTGAAATTGTGGCGCAAAAACAAAACCCTTCTGATTCTCCTCTAATTTATCTGTAATGAAAGTCGGTAAAGATTGCGGCCGGGCAAGATTCTCAACAACCATCAACAAGACCAATAACAACATTTCTATAACAAACAAAAAATCGAAATTTATCAAAATATTTTTCAGAAAAAACAAACAAAATTACTTGTTTTCGTATCGAAGAAGTCGACAGTGAGGACGGAGAAATATTAACTTCTTTAGCGGACCAACGACCTTTCTTATACGTGCTTGGGACACAACTGGGGAGGGGCCGTATCAATGCCAATGCATTATTACACGGGTATTTTTTTTATTGTTCATAATACACGCCTACGAAACCATCAAAATGACCCTTGTACAGGGGCAAATTCGGCTTTATCCCAGAGACTTCAACGGTAGATCAGCGTACAAGATCTCTTATTTGTGGGACATGCTGTATATACGGTCTTGTTTGTTACAAATTAACAGGTTTGTCACACACTCGAACCGATTTGGTTGGTGAATTCATTAATTTTTTTGGTTTTGCATTATTTGTGATTGTCCTGTGTGGTATTTACAAGAAGAAAACAAATTAGGGTGCGTCTATTTTGTCTGATTCAGCATAACTAGAGCTTATTGTTGTTTTCATTCATGGAAAATTGCACAATTTTTTTGTGTAGATGCAACAATGACAATATTAAAATGATTTTTTTTTGTTGATATTGTTTCAAAATAAGAAACTTTCGCCAACTGTGATATGGTTTAAAATTTCACTTTGTGTAAAATTGCCAGATTTGGAAAAATTGTAAAATCCCCCTTTATTATTGTAAAAATTGAAGTCATCGGTACTTTATAGAAACATTGACCTTGTTGATAATCTTCTAAAGAATACAAAATTATAAATGCTTATTATTCTATTAATGTCGCTTCAATACGATTCAGTTTAATTTTTCTAATTCTAATCTTAGTATCTTTACTTATATTTAAACCACTTTGTTTGAACAAACACTGTTAGCAATTTAATTCTATTTGTTTGTAATTTATTAGAAAGATGTTTATTTATTCAGGAAATACGTTAAAATACATAATTTATGAGAAAATTCTATTGTAAGAACAACAAAAAAACGATGAAATTATAGTGTAATATTGTATGTGTGTTTGGAGACTTCGACGATCAGTCACGAATGGAACTCGCCTGTAAAATTTACATATTCTCATCAATATTATAATTACAGTTATACTAATTTACTGTTATTTTATTAAACTAGAAATAGTGTCTCAGTTCAAGGCTAAAATGAAATCAGACGATCTCATCTAATTTGATTAATCTCTCAATTAATTATCCAACCATCAAATTTGATGGTATTTGTTGATGATTTTATTCAAATATTCGCTGGTATTATCGACTTTTTGATGGTGCTGTGAAGAATTATAGCGTTTCGGTTTTGATGTACCGCCCCCAATTAGTCCTTCAACATAGATAGGAACTAGAGCCTGATCGGGACTAACGCCGGCGATCGCCGTACCAACCGGACGAGCTATTGCCAAACCACCCGGACCGACCACGGCTGTGGCCATAGGTTTACTAGCCGCTACACCACCGTCACCTGAAATTATTCAAATTTTGATTATTTATACACTGTCCTTTTATTAAACATGGTCAATTAGAACGAAACTTTGAAAAATTGTTGGCCGAAAATTTGAAAAATACTTTAAAGGTTTTTAGGGGGGGTCCCTAGAGAACATTTAAGCAAAAGCAGGATCCTGTAGTTCGTTGTAAAATTGGTGGACTCAAAAGCGTTAAAATACCGTAATACGTTCGTAATATTTAGGATTTTGAAATTTGTCCTTTACGCTCCGAAAAAAAATTAAAATTTTCAAGCCGAGATTGACCGTGAAACTCAAAAATCCCTCGCCTCCCTGTGTCGGTCATTATTCTGTCCCATTAGTTTATTATGAACGTCTAAACCAGTGATTCTCAAAACCCCTGGCCCAGAAACCGATATTGGTCCGCAGAAGAATTTTACACGCCCAAAATAAACATTTTCTCACCAAAAACACAATAAATTGTTTGTTTTTTTTTGTAAAAATTATTGGTCTTTAACGGTCTAGTACAAAATTTACATGTCTACAGGAAGAAGAAATGTTTGAAAAGCGCTGGATAGTTAAAAAATATTCAATGTTTATTTATTAAGCGAAAAACACACTTGTAATACGTGATTATAACAATAAACAATCGTCCACACATGTTTATTTTCTGTTTTTTTTACATTAAAGGAGAAAAATGAAAATAAAAAACAAAATAATGAATTAAAATCTCGATATTTTTTAAAGAACGAAGAGTGCATCCACTCAAAGGCGCAACAATTGATAACAAGAATTTAAGATAATTGAAGAACGTTAAAGAGGGTTGTTTATGTCGCCAATGCATGACGTATCGATAATACACGATTGTTTATCCTTTTCTAATTAAATAAACAGCATTAATTATTATCCTTACCTATTACAACCGATATTGGTCCGCAGAAGAATTTTCCACGCCCAAAATAAACATTTTCTTACCAAAAACACAGTAAATTGTTTTTTTTTAATGAAATAATTCGTATACCTATATTTATAATTTCTCAAAGTCTTAATTCCAACAAGTTTCATCTTCAGACATAAAAATTGTTTTTAAAAAAATTGGAATTAAGAGTTTGAGAAATTATAAATATGTTGTTTTTTTTGTAAAAATTATTGATCCTTACCGGTCTAGTACAAAATTTACATGTCTACAGTAAGAAGAGAAGTTTGAAAAGCTCTGGATTGTTAAAAACTATCCCATGTTTATTTATTAAACGAAAAACACACTTGTAATACGTGATTCTAACAATAAACAATCGCCCATACATGTTTATTCTCTGTTTTTTTTACATTAAAGGAGAAAAATGAGAATAAAAAACAAAATAATAACGAATTAAAATCTCGATCTTTTTTAAAGAACAAAGAGTGCGTCCACTCACAGGCGCAACAATTGGTAACAACAATTTAAGATAATTCTAGAACGTTAAAGACGGTTGTTTATGTCGCTAACGTATCGATAATACACAATTGCTTATCCTTTTCTAATTAAATAAACAGCATTAATTATTATCCTTACCTATTACAATCGATATTGGTCCGCAGAAGAATTTTCCACACCCAAAATAAACATTTTCTTAGCAAAAACACAGCGAATTGTTTTTTTTTTTGTAAATGAAATAATTCGTATATATTTATAATTTCTCAAAGTCTTAATTCCAACAAGTTTCATCTTCAGACATAAAAATTGTTTTTTAAAAAATTGGAATTAAGATTCTAAGGAATTATAAACGGTCTAGTACAAAATTTATATGTCTACAGGAAGAAGAAAAGTTTGAAAAGCGCTGGACGGTTAAAAACTATTCAATGTTTATTTATTAAGCGAAAAACACACGTGTAATATGTAATTGTAACAATAAACAATCGCCCACACATGTTTATTGCCTGTTTTTTTACATTAAAGGAGAAAAATGAAAATAAAAAACAAAAGAATAATGAATTAAAATGTCGATATTTTTGAAAGAACGAAGAGTGCATCCACTCAAAGGCGCAAAAATTGGTAACAACAATTTAAGATAATTCTAGAACGTTACGTTATGTCGCTAATGCATGACGTATCAATAATACACCATTGTTTATCCTTTTCTAATAAAATAAACAGCATTAATTATTATCCTTACCTAATACATTATTGTTTAATATTTTTTCCTTTTTGAACCTGTGAGTTTATCTGGATTTTACAATTTTCGCTTAGCTGATTTTATTGAAACTAATAGAAGTCGCCTAAATTTTTTTGTTTATAAGTATTCAATGTCAAGGATTTTTTTAAGTAAACAAATACGATAACACAAAATCACGTATTCGTTACGATAAAAATAGAACAGTTAGAGAGGCGCACAACTAGTGCATTTCAATTCTTCATACGATCGATGTTCGAGAAAAATGTTTCTCAATTTTTTCAGGATATAGTGGCTAAAAACAAAAAAAATCGTTATTTTTATTACTAGGGTGGAAAGTGAATCTTTGCGAAACGAGGATGCTCTAATCATCCCGAGTTTCGCAAAGACACTTTCCGCTCGTGTAATAAACACTATTTTTTCTACGATCGAACCGAAATGCCACAAAATCCGGCACAATTTAATTATCAAATTAATTAAAATTTTCAATTTATAATTTATAATTTGATAAAATCTCCGACAATTCCGACATTAGCAAAAACAAATTGAAACCAAGTCATATTAGTAATCGAATGCGCATGTCCTATCTTCGTCAGGATTACCAATATAGAACATTCGTTTATAGGAAAGTATCAAGCATTAAGTTGCATAAAATCTTCTATTTGAACCAAAGGCGCTTTGGATTGATTTTCTATTGTTTTAACTTCATTTTTTATATAGTAAATACAAAAAGTATTCGCGGGTTATTAAAAAATAAATTAAAAAAAAATTAGATTTTGATGGCAGAATCAGTTGTAATGATTTTTATTTTTAATAGGTCTTTTATTTAAAATAAATAGGAAAGTAGCTACTTTTCTTCCCATGGGTGGAAAAGTAGTCCACCAATCAGAAACAAGGATTTACCACCGTTGCCGATTGTACTGGACTGGAATTTAACGCTGTCCACATATCAAACAAAGGCAGAAAATTGACAGTTTCCGTTCGATTGTAGAAAAACAATTTTACGGGGATCCTCGAATCATTCTAAGTTATTTTACGTGTATAG
Organism: Mylabris variabilis; assembly: GCA_037464815.1. NCBI lineage: Eukaryota > Metazoa > Arthropoda > Insecta > Coleoptera > Meloidae > Mylabris > Mylabris variabilis. The sequence goes on from JAZBGW010001169.1 coordinate 10,131, forward strand.
CTGATTGGTGAAAATTTGGACATTGCCGAAAATATTCATTTTTTGACGGACTACGGTGTTCTACTTTTGATTAAATGTTATCCAGGGACCTCTCCTACAAATCGTAGAAAGAGGATCCTCGAATTATTCTAAGTTATTTTACGTGTACAGCTGACTGGTGAAAATTTCGACATTGCCGAAAATAGTCATTTTTTGACGGACTACAGTGTCCTACTTTTGCTTAAATGTTCTCCAGGAACCTCCCCTACAAATTATTAAAATATTATTCAAATTGCCCTCTAGTTACTGGGAGTTTCGTTCAAATTGACCATCTTTAAAAAAAGACCCTGTAGGTAATTATTTCAATTGAAAATCTACCTGCAACAGCTAATCCAACAGGTTTGGCTTCGGCTACAGACGCATTATCTGGCGGCAGACCGATAGCAATACCATCATCTTCATTCTCCTCGACCTCCTCCTCCTCTTCCTCCTCTTTGTTGCTACCTTTTTTCTTCTTCTTTTCCTCTTCAGCCTCTTCTTTCTGTTTCTTCTTATTCTTGTCTTTTTGCGATGTCTTCTTCCGTTCGAACCATTCAGTTACGCCTTCACGATTCTCTGTATTGATATTAACATAATCAGGATCGTAATATTTCGATAGATTCTGTGCGGAATCGTTTAAAATCTCCAAATTCTTCTCGTAAATCTCTTCTTCTGCCGCATTTAAACGACCATTTGTTTTGATCTTTTCTTGTAATCTTATGATATTCAACGCCGTCTCGTGGATATTGTGTAAATCTTGATTTGTGTGCTTTTCTAATTTTTCATTACGCTCCTGACGATCGACAGTTTTAATGATTGTTGTCGTCACAGTACCGTTTGGATTTTCAATAATTTGTAAAGATTGTCCCCGTAGACCGCCATAATAGGGTAATAGAGTGATCTTCGGGCTGTTGCTGCAAAACAATTAGTTGTAAATTAGTTAAAATCGAACGACTTTAATGGTAGGTCAAGATGCGAAATTCACTGAATTTCTTTAATTATGTATTCACAGTTGTTAAAGTACGTTAACTAGGCAGTTGTATGTCGATTGAATCGTAAAATAATTGCGTAATCAAGGTTATTTATTCTATTTATTATCATTGAAAATTTACAAAATTCAGGTACACTTATTACATATTTCTCGTTAATTACTAACTCTCGTAGAGTATCTCCAGGTCGCTTTGTGCATGTGCAACACCGCCAGGACCAGCGATCGCGAAAGCCTCCGGTTCGAATAGAATCCTAGCACTTTGTCCCTTCCTCAAGATAGCTTTCGATAGCGGATTCGAGATAGCTTTACCATAGCTGCCGGCCACCGCTCGTGCTATCGGTTTCAAGATTAACGTTGTCGTCAAATCTTGACTGTATCGATTGAGTGGTCGATTTGGTAAAATTTGGAATACCTGTAAATCGTTTTGTTGTTTTTGCGAGAACCATCGTAACGGACCGTCTGGTTGACCGGTAAATATCAATCTAAGAACATTAATTTTTTTGTTAATTAATCTATAGTTATGCATGATCTACAAATGGAGATTTCAACGGTACATCAAGACACGAAATTAACTGTAAATTTGACTACAAAAAAATTTATTTACAATTTAAAATATTTACAATAAAAAAATATTAGCCTTGATTATAATAAATAACAGGACCAATTGCTACAACTTTACCAAATCTGGGTGGTTGTCCTGGCCGTTTCTTCTTCTTATCACTATCACTATCGGTACTATTATTGTTGATAAGATCATTTAAATCGATACCAGGTTCAACTGCTATAACTTTTGACCCAGATCCGGCTATTGCCAAGCTATTCGGTTGTGTATAAGCGAAACCATTAGGTCCAACGATTGCTGTACCACCGCTACCAGCAGTAGCAATACCACCCGGACCGGCAATAGCAACACCACCCTTTCTAACTTTAATTTTATGTATAAATATACCACTACCGGTATTATCTTTACTGAACAATTTCTTATTGCCTTCATTAGCTACGTGTAGATTTTCAGCTTTCTCGTCTTCATTTTCTTCATTTTCAGGTGTAATCGGTGATCGATTTTGAGAATTCTCTTGATTACTACCATGAATTTGTTCTTTTTTGATTTCTAATGATTGTATTAACGGATAATTCAGCGGTCTCGTTCCCGGATTTGATGAGTTCAATATTAGAGTTTTACGGATTTCTTCAGCTTTTACAGGAGAAAATTGTTTGGATTTTTGTACGCTATTCGTTGTACTTTCAATTAATTCTTTCGTTTTACGATTAGTTTTAAAATCGGTATTTTCGGAAATATTCAAATCCTCAATTAAAATAGCAGAATCCTCTTCATTTTCAGTAGTCTTCAAAGATTTTAGATTTTGGATAGTTTTTCTCGGTGGTTTTTGGTTACAAACACCCTGACTAGCCTGTGGACCGTATTCAATCCAACTAGTAAAGGCATTAACGGCTTGTACTAACGGATCTTTGATAACGATAGGAAAATATTGCGCAAACGGCCATTGCCATTGTTGTCGCTGTTGTAAATTCTGATTATATCCATATGCATAAGGATAATAACCTTCCACAATATTCTTAACATTGTCAACAGTTCTTTCAGCTTGTCGATAATTTTCAGGATATTCCGGATAGTTTTGATAGAACTGTAATGGAACTAACGGTGATACGAACATTTGTTGTTGAATTATCCGGCGTTTAACGAATTGTTCGTCGGTATTTTCAGTCGATAGAGGCGTTTCAGGAGATTGTTCCGCATCCGTTTTGAAATCCTGACCGGTACGGTAATGTCCATAGTTAATCACCGGGTTCTTGTTGAGGTTCTTTAGGTTCTGTTGACGGTTGATTTGATCGATTTTCCTTAAAATCTCTTTGGTATTTTCCTCGATTTCCCGACTCGATTCGGATTTGTATTGTTGGGAATTCAGGATTTCCACCACTTCATGTTTTTCAACCCTAGAAATTACGAAATTATTAGAATTTCTGTAAATATTCGGGAAAATTGTTGGTTAAAACAAATCGAGAAAAATTCAGTTAACAACAACACTTACCAAATTTTCAAATTTTAAAACTACACTCTAACACTAATCACTACTTTGTTTTTAATTTTTTTTTGGATAATAAATCTAAGTGCGTATTGTACACGTGATTGCTAATTTGCTAATTTTTAGCACGAACTACTAATTGTGATAAAAGATAAGAAAACTTACTCAACATCCGTATTGGTTGATGGTGGAGACGTTGATGTCTGTGGCCGGCTATTAACAATCACCAATAACGATATCTAAGGAAAATGCGGTTTTATAAAGAATTTCCCCAAATTGAAAATCTCTTATCTAAACTTACAAAAATTATCCACAACATAATGCTATTAATAACGATTGAATCACTTGATCATTTGTTGAAAACTGTCTGCACTAATATTTAAACTGGACAGCCTTTTTAAAACTAACGGAAATTAGTATTGTGTCCAGTTGCCTGCTGAATACTAATAGAAGACTCGTTCTTGTATCTATATTTATTTCCATATATGTTGTTTTATAACAACACTAGTAGACGAAGAAGAAAAAGAAGAACTATAGCAACAACAGTTGCGGGAAGGGGCAAATAACGTTAGATTAGCATAAAATTCTTCATAAATAACACCTTGCAGCAATTGATAAACGATGATAATATTTATACGAGTGTCCAATTATTTTGAAAGATGCAAATTTAGAAACCACAGAACAATAACTCGTTTTAAAGAATTCTGAACTAGTCGTATGAACTCTGAACTGACGAAAAATTTATCTAACGGATACGTTTCTTTTCAGCAAAAAAGCAAAATATCCGTTATATTTCACCATGATTTTCGATTATTTTATGAGACACTATACGATATAGAAATGTGAAGAGAAAAGAAACCGAAATTTACCGTCAAGGATTTTCAGTGTCTGTAGGTTGAAATTACTCAATTCTTAATTATCGGTCTAGTCATTATTACTATTATTACTATTATTATTATTTGTTAGAAAGAGGCAAGAAACTGAAGGTGTAATGTAGCAAAAGTTCATCGACCATTCTGTTGCAATGTCAAGGTTTCAATAGAAGGTAAACAGCATCATTGACTGATGCACAATTGCACAATTACACCAGAATAATTCCAGTAATTCTCCGTAATTTTATCGTTATCTCTACATTTTTGTATCTATTTTAATGGGAAAAGTGATTATTGTTGAGATTTTTATAGATTTAACGAAAACTTCGTGGAGACTTCAACGGCCGATCAAGATGCAAAACTCGCTGAAATTATCCGTTTTTTATAATAATTTTAAAATTTCTCATAATCTTGCCGTTGTTTTAGATGCTTTTACATCTATTTGGATCATAAAAATGGTTATTTGAAAAATTTGTGGAAGCTCTGTGGAGGTCCTAATGCTAGATGCAAAAGTCGCCGCAATTTTGGCGTTTTTTTAACAATCTTGTTTTTTTTAAATTACAATAATTTTTCTATTAGTTTCTATAGTTCTCAGTTCTCAATAACTGTACGTCTTTTAATGATAAAAAGCTGTTACTTTTAATTTTTTTTTATAAATGTGGCGTCAATTTCGTGGAGACTGCAACGCTAGATCAAGATGCAAAACTCGCTGAAATTATAATTTTTTTTCCTGTTAAAAAAAATTGGTTTACTTTCAAAATTGCTATATCATATTCATATCTAACGGTGGTCCTGTTTATTGCAACCGTTCTTTTTTATTTGAACGATAAAATCAATCTCTTTCTTAACAGCCATAAAAACAATAAACAAAAAAATATAGGACTGTTGATGATTGAAATTCTTGTTTGTTGTATGGTGTTGTAATGGTCCTATTATACAAAAAATGTCTTGACTTTCATTGTTACAGTTAAATCCATGTAAAGAATATCTAATGATTGCGTTAATCTTTCCTTAATAAACACCGACCTAAATTCATTTAATATTCATACATGTAATAATTTTAATCGATATGTCGTTTCTAATGAAATTTATATTATCATCGTCTTCGGCTTGTTTCTTGAAAAATAGATAAAACGGAAAAAAGAGTCGTATACCAACCAGTTAGATTCTTCAGTGTTCAACAATTCCACCAAAGTTGTAACTAGAAGATTACGAATTTAATCCAATTTCTCTGCTTTATTTAAGGTTAATTTTATTAAAATTATGGTTGATTATCTGTTTGTTTGTTTTGGGATATTTGACGGTTTTCGGATTAAAATTTTGGTTGTTTTTCAGGAATAACTTTGGTGGAATTTCTAGAATCGACCAAGGATCGGTTGCTGCTACAGCAAAAATGCATTGTTGTTTAAAAGCCTCTTTATTTTTATTTGTCCATTTTATACAGGGCTTTTCACGTAAATATGGTTAATAACAATAATCTTCACGTGTTTATAGAATAAAATAATTGTTATAAGAACTTGAAGGGGAACACCAAGGCAATCTATTGCGGGTGAAATCACCCGTATAAGATTTTCGGAAACGGGAGAAATTGACGTGAACTTTTGGAAATCACGCAATATTCAATGTATAGTTGAATTGCTAAAGTCGTTGCCAAACAATTTTGATATTCGGTCGTCGACAAGAAACGTACGAATTAAGATAAAAAATTACGAGCGGGCATTAAACTAATGTTTTCCCGCTCAAGATATTCAAATAAATTAATTATAAATTTTTGAGCTTTGAATATTTTCCAGGCCTTGCAGAGGCACTGCGATAGATTTAAGGGTATTGTTGAATAAAATCGCACACCTGCTTGTTATTTCTTAGCGAATTTTAGTAGGCAGTCTTGATATTTGTGTAAGGGCGTGATTTATCTTGTAAAATTGAGTGGAGTGAAATTTGTACAAATTATAACAAACAAAACCTGTTTTCTTACGTTGTCTTGTGTTTTTTTCCATATCGCATCTATCAATGTGAACGTTTGTACTGAATAGAAAACGCCGATTGGTTTAGCCTACCCCTCAGCTGTCTCTAAGCCAAACCTGCTGTTTTATTTCGATTTATAACTTCGAAAAAAAGAGGCCACTGTGAATGCAATATTTTCAGAAATGAAAAAGAAAATTGAAATATGATTCAGGTCCCTCTATGCAGTTGACTTTCCTCTATTTATTCATGCAAATTTAATTAAATTATTTTCACTATACAAGAAGTTATGTGGCCCGACCTAACACTATGTTTTTGGGATAAAATTCGTGGTATTTTCAGATATTTGGAAAATCCAATCGGTTTTCCACCAAAAGTCGGACGTCCCTCAATGAAGAATAAAATTTGCGATCGATTGAGGTATTACAGACCTCAATATCTCTTACCATTTTCAAGTTATGTAGCCCAACGTTTCTCTTAGATAACAGTAAAAAACCGCAAGAAAAATCAAGAAAAAATTTCTAAAGCCTTAATACTTTGTCAAGTATAAGTCAAACCTACTCCCGTGTTCATTTTTACTGAGAAAGCGACACGAGAATGCTTACCTATCTTTGTCTTGTGCAAAGTATTAAAAAAAGGATGACCGCCTAACGTTTAGGGCTAAAGGGAACCATAAATCATTGTCTCAAGACAGTAGTTTTATACAGGCATCTTTGTCTAACTTCCTAAATTTAGGTATAATGTGGGTTTTCTTCTAAGTGACGCTTATTAGCTTACTCGTTAATAGTGACCGACCAAAGATTTGGTTTCGGCCAAAAATCAGCCGAAATTTCGACCGCACCGAAACTCAGTATTCGTCGATTTGAGGTTATGGGCTTTTTCTTACACACTATAATGGTTATTTTATTTTTATTTTATTTAACACGAATTGAATTAAAATTGAAAAATACCTAAATTTCGTTTTCGGTTTCGTTCGAAACTGAGACCGAGGCCGAATATTCGGTTTTGGTTTCGGCTGTAAATCTTGTTTCAGTCTGATACTACCTACTCGTTAGTGATGGAATATCAAAGTTATTTAGCAACGATAATTTCTTTCATCTGTCAAAAATTTAAACGAGCCAATGAGATTGCATAAAA
>JAZBGW010001170.1:0-17153 GCA_037464815.1 Mylabris variabilis
ATTATAATGATACGATTGTGAAGATTAATTTTAATACATGTAAATAATAGGTGGAGAACGGGTTCAAAATTTTTGTGGAACTCACTTAATTTTTAAAACTGGTTTTTAAGCGAGCTTCCTGTTTTTGCATTTCACATTTCCTTTCTAAATACGAGAGTATTCAAAATTAAGCATGGCATCACTGTTGGAAAATTTCTTAAATTTTCTTCAGTTATCGAAAAACTAACAAATATATCGTTAAAATTCTTGATGACTTGGAAAACTCTTTCAATTTTCTATCTAAATTCATCTGATACACACTGAAAGTCAATAATATAGGCTAAAATTTAGTCAGCTATGAAGGAAAATCTAAGCCGAAAAGAGGGTTCAAGAATTTTCACTGCTATTCAGAATTTTATCACATTTTTTCGAAACCGAAAGCTTTAAAGCATGCAGCTTGAAATTCTCTATCCAACCCAAATCAATTTTTGCAAATATCTTAAAAAACAAGCGAGTAATCGATGTTTGAAAATAGACTGTTTTCGCACGCCAAATCGACATAAAAGTCCGGAATCCTCTTAATACAGCCACAAACAATGAAAATATTTTTTTGGTCTAGTTTGGCAAAACTTTGGTTTTGGTTCAACACTTTGGTTCAACGCTTTAATAGAATTGTCTAAATAAAGGGTGTTTTTTAAAGAGGTCAATTCTTATAAAACTGCTACTAGCGAGCGATTTGAAAATAATTGCAAGAATTTATAGAGTAGTTTCTGGAGACGATTTGAGCAAAATTAGAACTTTGTAGCTCAATTCAAAGTTGGTCAAAATATAATCGTCTTTGACAACGTCGCAATTTTTGGAAACAAAGCAACCAAAACGACTAAGAATGACTCGTAGACTCTGCCAACAGTGATTTTTTTTCGTTTTACTTCATTGCATTCCAGAGAAAATGCAAAACATTTCCACCTGTTCCAAAATGCATTAAAAAAACGAAAAAAAAACAATGTTAGGAGAATTCTCGAGTCACTCTAAGCCGTTTTGCGTGCTTTGCTCGTTTTTTGACCAACTTTGAAATGAATTACGAGGTTCGAATTTTGCCAAAATGGCCTAATGCCCCACTCCCCTACAAATCTTTGGAATATTTTTCGAATTACTCGGCAACTAATAGGACTTTCATAAGAATTGACCACTTTAAAAAAAAGCACTGTGTATTGTACCAGTTGCATTAATTCTTTACACACATGAAACGTGATCTTGTGGGAATAATCTGGTGATGGAAATAAATGTGTAAGGACAATTCAAGGATTCTCACGAGAGTCCTTTGAGAATCATTAAAGTCCCTATAAAATTCTAATAAATCCATTCAAGAGACAAATTATCATTGAAGTAGTTCACGGTTTTAATTAAAACCATTTCAAGTTTGCTTATCATTTATGAAATCTTTAGAGATTATGTAGAAAATTGTCATTTTAAATACAAATTTATACCAAAGATTTGTAGGATTATGTTGAATCTTTAACAACATGCGCATTACAAGAACTTTGCTAATCTCATTTGAGAGCCTTCTTATCCAAATCCATCATCTTCTTATTGAATTTTGATTGTTTTTCGTTAGTATTTACAGGGCCGTCATAAGGATATATGCCGCTCTCAGGCAAACATTTTTATGCCGCCTCTCTGTCTTGAGTGGCTACCAAAATCCTGTGTCACTTGGGATTTTACCAAAAATACTACAATAAAAATGTGTCAACCACGATATTTGCACATCTTCTCGATTTTTTAAAGTTCTTGCGTTTAATAAGAAACCTTTCAATTGAATTGGCCCCTTTTTACCTAGTATGATGGTAAATCTTTCATCAATATCCAGGGCAGGCGCCCAATATCCAGGGCTACCGCTATTTCTTTCGGGTTCCTATGCGTAGTAAAGTAGAGTCAAAGATTCGAGTCCTTAGAAAAACTTTGGTTTACTTTTATTGAATTATTTGTCGTTTTTAAGAGTCTATAATATAGGGCGTCCTTTTATTGGTTAAAAATTGATGATCCAGGATCTCTACGCCCTAAAATCTAGGTTAAAGTGGAGAAGTCAGTTCTAAAACCTTATACTTAAAGGTGTCTGAATACTCTTTCTTAAACGATTCTATAGAAAAATTCGCCGAAAAACTGGCGGTTAATAATGAAAATGTTTTAAAATCTAAAGTCAAAGTTCAGAATGCAGCTCAAAAATTGCCCAAAAATTCTCTCACCACGGTTTGATACTGGAGTTTACTAAAAAGGAATGATTTAAATGAAAATGTTTCAAAATTTAGATTATAAGGCTAGAATTTAGCTGGAAAATTGATCAATTGTTAAAGTAACTCCTTTTCATAATTCAACAGCAGAATTCGCCAAAACTTCGTGATTTAAGTGCAAAAACGTGCCAAATCAATTTTGCCCTTTTAGACTTGAGAACAAAATTCAGTTAAAACAGAAGAGTTCGATTTAAAAATTCACCAAACTTAACTAAACCTTCTACTTTTGACAATTCGATAACAAAATTTGGTAAAAATTATAATTTAGAGGGAAGATGCTCAAAAATCTTAATTGAAAATCGAGAGTCCAACTAAAAAATCAATTAAAAGTGTCGAAATATATATTTTTTCCCCAATTCATTGCAAAAATTCGCCAAGAGACGTTGCTTTGTAACAATTCTTTTTTAACAATTTAAACTAGAAGTTAATAATTTAGCTCAATAATAGATTGTAAGTTTATAATATGTTTCTTTTACATCTTAAACAACTTTTTTGTACTTATTAAATGACACTGAGTCGTAATTTTGCCGCCCCTGTGAAGTGCCGCTCTCAGGCAGTGCCTGAGTTGCCTGAGCGCTAGCAACGGCCCTGAGTATTTATGTATACAGAGTGAGTATAAAGTAACGCACAATGGTCATAACTTTTTTATTTTTTTAATTGACTCATTGTGACTGAGCCGAAACGGCTCTATTAGTTACCATTGCGAAGAAATGACGCCATCATCAATTTTTTTAAATGGCACCTCCTATTTTTTATTGCATTTTCCACATTCAGACATGTAAAAAATATTAGGGGGTCACATAAGAAAATTTTTGAGAAAAAACTGGTTAAGTTTGCTAGATTTTCTGTCATCATAATATCCATACATCAGCATAGTGTACGAAAAACACAACACCTTAGAATAAGCATTGCAAGCATTGATTTATTAGTGGATTAAGTAGGCTTATTTAAATATTTGTCAAAATTATCGGAAAGATGACGGACTTAATTGTCAAAATTGGAAATTTTAAAGATTATTACTTCTGAAGGGAATATAGGAATCATGGTTGAAGTATATAGGAAGAATTTAACAGCTTTTATGCTGATAAGACTCCCAATTATATTAAAATTTGCAATTTTATTATCCCCAATTAAATCCGCCATGTTTGCTAATAATTTTGTCAAAAATCTACATATGCATACTTGATCCTCTAAAAAATCAATGCTTATAATGCTTATTCAAAGGTGTTGTGTTTTTCGGATGCTATGCTGATGCATCGATATTCAGATGATAGAGAACCTTGCAAACTTTAGGATTTTTTTTCTCCAAAATTTTCTTATGTAAGCCAATGCTGTTTTTACATGTCTAAACGCAAAAAATAGGCTCTACTGGAAAATGCAAGAAAAAATAGGGGGTGCCTTTCAAAAAAATCAATGATGATAACTAGTAGAGTAGTTTTGGCTCAATCACGATGAATTAATCAAAAAAATAAAGTCACCTGATTCGGGGATAAAAAAATTATGAGGATTATGCGTTACTTTATACTCACCCTGTATATAAGAAAATGAATAGAAGATTATCGGGTTTGGTTTGATAAAATGGAAAATCAAGACTACCAACAGGCATTTTCAATCCAATTTTGTCTATTTTATCGTTATACTAGGACAGAGAAATTGCCGTTTATCAGATAATATCATCCAATTTCATGGCGTTGATTCTTACAAGGTTAGCAGGAAAAATGCTTATTCCATCGATTATCATTAAGAAAAGAAAAATTTACGTTTTATATTTAATTAAAAGATGGGGAAACATAATTAAACAACGTTCTGTCTAGCAATCAATCTTTGAGACGTTTTCCCATTTTCATTTGAAAAAAATCTTCCAATTTAGACTTTTCAACAGAAATGGATCTCCTTATTCACCAACCACGTCTTAGGTGTAAGTCGCCGAAAAAAATATGGACGTATTATGTTAAATTTAAGAAACTACCACCTGGCATAAATAGATTTATAAGCATACCACAGGTATTGATCTGTCTTCAGGTCACACCCGGACCTGTACGACGCCTCCTGCAGGACACGCCTTATCCTCTACAGGAACTCCGCCCTGTTTCAGGACTTGGATCGTTATTATTGTCTTTGTAATTCAACCAAACCACACAACTAAAAAATACAACGCTATACCAAACCAGCTTGAGATTTAACCACGAAAAATGGGGCGGAATCTTGTAGTATGGCCAAGGAAAAGCACCTAGTGGTAGTAGTGTTTGAATTAAATTCGATGACTTGGCGGAAAATTTGGGGAAATTTTAGCTGATCAATAAATGGGTTGATGATAATTGCAACGCGCACGTATAGGATTCCATTACCATTATACGTTTAGTTAAGGTAGCGTTCACATGGTAGCGACAAATCAAAACGGAATCAAACAAAACACGATCATTTCGTACTTTATTTTACAATATATCCACATATTCAGCTCTAATTATTACTTTTTAAAGGTATATTTACACAATAATCAATCAACTGTTTTGTTTTCCAACAGTCTATTATTTGCTTTGAGTATAACTTTTTATATACAACCTAATAAATTATAATTTCTTTCTAAATAATTAATTACATCAACAACAATGGTCATATAACAGTTTCCAAATAGCTTTTTGTGTGTGTTATTAATGAAAAAATTTGTGTGAAAACAACAGGATTTAAACAATGAAGACTTTTATTTAAATTCTAAACATTTGATCACGGAGAAAACGGACAACATTAAATAGAATCTTTTAGAACCATCAATTTTTTGTTTAGAGTTTTTTGAACAACAATCAACAAAAAAACAGATTTCGAATCGATATTTCCAACGCAATATTCAACTGGCAAGATCTAAAATAATAAGAGTTTAATACTTAGGGAGCGTACACACTAGAGCGCTACGCTAGCTTCTGTTTTAGAACAGAACGCATGCGTACCAGACGCTTGAATATAGTTCTACCGATAAAATTCAGTATATTTAAAGATTTTGTACTTTCTGTTGGTACTAAGAACTATTCAGTTGAAAATATGATTGATGTGATTGGTTATGGAATTAATTGAATATAGCGTTGTAAAATATGAATACTCGCAATATGGATTTTATGACGAGTCTTTAATCTCTGATATGTTTTAAAACACAGCTATTTTAACCGATTGTTATTATAATTGGTTTAAATAATTCTCTAATTATTGTTTTATCACATACAACATATAAGGTATATCTATATGTATATAGATAAATATTTTATATATATAGCGTACATTTACCAAAAAAATTGGCAACTACCATTTATACCCATATAATAAGTGTATATCTAAATAAATCTATTTCTCTTCTTCTTCAACCAACAACAAAAATATAAAGGTAACCTTTCTAGAGATTAATCATTTATTCTATACATGATATGTATAAAGGTGCGTCTGCACGGGTATACTTGTCAGTGCGCCGAATCTAGCGCACGGATTGAACCGCGCATGAGCACACCGTCAAGGTTAACAATGATATGTATATAGTTACACAATAGGACAACAGACTCAGATATGTATGCGTTTTCCGGGACGTAATTTCGATGTCATTCATCAAAGCGACAAAATATCTTTTAATTTTAAAATAAAAGCAGCAAATCAAATATAGAAAAATAGCAACAATTATTCTGCTCGTTCAATCAATTGATTTATTCTATCGATTTTAATCAAAGTGACGTTTGAACGTCTGGATTTGTAGCCGATCGGACACCACCACCACTACTGATTGAGCCGCGTAATCGTTCAATCTCCGATGATGGTACATCATCATCCGGTTCTAAAGCCGGATTAATCCGTCCGTTACGTTCATCTTTACCGACTAAGGTAGCAGCACCGTACAATTTCCCCATAGCACCCGATGCCATAACCGACATTTGTTCACCCTCCTCAGCCGGATCGCCAACACGTTGAATATCTTCGGGTATATTAACGACACAATGGAAGAAATCGTAACCGGGTGCTAAACGGCCACTCTCAAACACCCATTTCGTCCACCATGAAACTAAGATTAATGTCACTAGTGAGATGACCATTGCTAATGTACGGAATGGGAATAATTGGCGTTGGTTCTCTTCATCCCATCCGGGGTAGTGGATGAAAGCATCTAGACTCATCAATGGTTCACCGCCGGATATTCGAATGAAAAATGCTATAATATAAGCGGCAAGACTACCATAAGTGTTGCAATAGTTTTTAAAATGCACCACCATCAATAATTGTGGGAATAGTATAACATAAACCAAATCCGAGCACATTGACCTGAAATTGGGGAGAGGAAAAATCAATAATTGGACTAATTAATAAACGTATTGTTTACCTACCATAAACCGTAAATTGATGGAATTGTTAGCGCCATAATGGTGGCTAGTACGCCGACAATTAGAATTGAAACACGCATAACCCAAACGATTTCCATTTCAGAGGCTTTTTGGCGGAATATCAACTTGTAGACGTTTCTGGCGAACATCGAACTGGCTGATAGTACGCTAGAATCAGCTGAGGACATTACAGCAGCTGATACTGCGCCTAATCCGAAGAACGATACGAAATCTGGCGTTAAATATTGGAGGACCATTGGTAGAATCATGCTGGTCTCGTCTTGGGTCAACGGATAGGGACCTTTATAATCCGTCTCGTTCCACACTAAAATTTATATTTTAAATCAAGGCGATTAAATTTTGATTAATTTTTGAATACCAGTAGCTTTGGCGATAGCTCCAATTAGTACAGGTGGGATCGCCATCAAGATGCATCCAAAAGCGGCCACGTACGATAAGAGTTGGGCCCGTCCAGCGGATTTGCTCGATAACACCCTTTGGAAATAGACTTGCCATGGTATACCACCGAACACCAACAGTAAACCGTAATCTAGATAATAGAAATATTCCTCTTTTTTGACTTCACCAATCCAATCAACATCCATTGATGATAATGGTAGGACGTGCTCGTTGAGCCATGCAAATGGTATACACATCCATAAACCAATAAATATACAAAATAATTGTATAACATCTGTATAAGCAACTGAATATAAACCACCAAATAATGTATAAAAAACAGCTATACAAGAGCTAAAAATAACACTTGTCCGATGATCCATATCAATGATAACACTGAGTGTTGCGCCTAATGCCGCCAATATACCAGCTGCCCAAAATACCTCACCACATAGTGCTGGTAAGAACAATAAACCACCCATACGTTCACCGAATGAATCTTGTAATGGATCTAACATTGTTATATAGCCTTGTTTGCGCATCTTATTTGCAAAAAATATACCACCGAAGACTAAACTTAACGAATAACCGAACGGCGCCTGACACCACACCAGACCATACGTATAGATCGCCTCAGCTGTACCATTGATGTAACCACCACCAACCCATGTCGCTATAAACGGACAACCGATTTATTTATTTCCGCGTCCAATAAGTAACCTTCTAAGGTGATCAGTATTTAGGAATTTTAAGCGCCCGCAGTAGTCAACTCACGATTCAGACTCAGAAAAATGTCGATTTTTAATCATCGATATCTTGCTTATTTTCGGAGATAATGAAATTCTGTACCAGCGTTGAATTAGAAATTTCATTGTGCATACAATGGTGTTTTCAAATTTAGAAAATCTTAACAAAATTCTGAATTACAGAGGAAACTTTCAAAGCATGTCAGAAATTTTACTTCATTATAATCTCATTAATTTTTTGATTTTCCAAAATTGGATCTTTCGTGAAACTCTCTGTAATTCAGAATTTCGTCAAAATTTTGCAAAACAGAAATTTTCTCCAGATGCACCGTGAAACACCCGATTCAACGAGGGTTTCAGAATTTCAGTATCTCAGAAAACAAGCAAGATATCGATGATTAAAGACTGGCAATTTTTCGGACGCGAATCGAGAGTTGTCTACTGCTGGACCTTAATATTTTACAGGCTATGTACACAGTGTTTCACCTAAAAAGGCGCGTCAAGTAATAGAATTTGGGGACAATGTGACAATTATGTCACATGTGACAATGTAAGGTCTTAGGCGAAACGGCCGGTATACAGACGCAGTTTTAAAGCTTGAATTTTGGAACTTTAATATTAATAAACATTTGATATCCGTTAAAATTGTTTTAAGGGTGAACCCGCCTTATGATAGACCTATGGTTATTATGTTTCTCAAACGTTAGATGGCGCCACAACGTCTTTTATATACAGAATGGCGGAAAAGTATGGATACAGCTAAATATTATAAAAACGGGATATCCGAACTAGCTGAAATTTAGAATGTGGTTAGAACGTATTGAAACTTGTAATTTCAGATTTTTTCCAATTTTGTATCGTCATTTGTCTTTAAGATACGAGACTAACTTGATATTTTTGAAATATTATTAGAAGTCAAATGTACTATTTTTCAGACGGAGATTTTTTCCTCTATTCAGTGTTATTTTTTTATGAAAATTAAAAAAAAATCGAATTTGATTTTCAAGAAATTTTAAACTAAAATGTTCCCCATTCAAGTGGGTTTGAATCAGGTGACCTAGATCGCCATTCAATTGTTACCCTTCGTCCTACCCGCTTGACATTAAATTCGCATTTTTTTTTCGTTTTTCGTTTCTATAAAAATAAATCTAGACATCACTAAAAAAAAACCTATTTTCAAAAATAGTAAATTTGACCCCTTGTGCTATTTAAAAAAACATCAAGTTAGCCTTATATCTTAGAGAGTAATGACGGTACAAAATCGAAAAATACCTCAAATTATAAGTTTAAACACATTCTAACTGTGTTCTGAATTTCAGCTAGTTTGGATGACCCATTTTCAAGATATTTAGCTGTATCCTTACTTATTCCCCACCTGTATACAGCGTGTCCCGTAAGTACCGTACGTCCTCTTAGAGTCGGATAGGGGACGAGTTTCTAAGACGAAACGTCCTGTACCATTTTGTTATCTGACGCACAGGTAATTAGTTATTAATTAAATCATGTAGCCAATCAGGTGCTCACTATAGCGATAAAAAGAGAGAAGGAACGAGTCTTGACGGTAGAACGCGGGAAGCGGACCAATCAGCAGGCTGGCGCGACAGCCGTTTAAACTAAAAGAGCGCCTGATTGGCTACTTAATTTAATTAATAACTAATTACCTGTGAGTCAGATAAAAAAATTCTACTTGACTTTTCTTCTTAGAATTTCATCCCCTATCGACGCCTAAGAGGATGTGCGGTACTTACGGGACACGCTGTATATTTTTATCCATATTTATAGGTTACCTTATTTTCTTAGGGAGCAATATGGTGGATTTTTTTTAAAAGTGTAAATTAGTAAAAAAATTGATGTTGATGCCTAAAAATCTAAAAATAAGATAGTGCAAAAACCGAGGTTTTCGCAAAAACTAAACGACAGATTTTTTTAAAATTTGGTATAAGTAAAGCTTAGACCAATACTAAGCTCGGGTATTTTTTTGAAAATTTTTGAATTTCATTTGCGGTTCCAAGCCGGTACAGTTCTAGCTAAAGGGCCCGGAGCAGGCAACTCGCGATTTAGAGTCTGAAAAATGCCGATTTTTAATCATCGATATCTTGCTTGTTTTTTGAGATATTAAAATTTCGTAACCAGCGTTGGATAGGGCATTTTACAGTGCAACCAATGGTGTTTCCAAATTTAAATTTTTTTAGCGAAATTCTGAATTACATGAGAAAATCTTAGAGTATGTCAAAAATTTTACTCCACAGTACATTCATTAATTTTTTGATTTTCCAAAAGTGGATTTTTCTTGAAAGTCATCAGATTTACTTATGAATAACCTTTCAAACAGGTTATCGTACGATTTTTATTTTTAAAACTGTACAAAAAAGTAGAATTCTCGACAAGCTCTAAGATTTTTCTCTGTAATTCAGAATTTCGTCAAAATTTTGCAAAACAGTAAACTTTGCCGGATGCACCGTGAATCGCCCGATTCATTGAGGATCTCAGACCTTCAATATCTCAGAAAACTAGATATTTATGATTAACGTTTGGCATTTTTTCCGAAACGAGAGTTTACTACTGCGGGCCCTTAATGTGGACAGTGTTTCACCTAAAAAGGCGCGTTAAGTAATAGAATTTGGGGCCAATGTGACAATTTTTGTGCTGGTGCAGTACTCTCTCTAGGTCAATTTTTACACTAAAGGTAAGATCTTAGATGACACGGCCGGTATACAGACGGAGTTTTAAAGCTTGAATTTTGGAGCTTTAAGACTAATAAATATTTAATATCCGTTAAAATTGTTTTATATTAAAACAGGTAAATATAGACAGGTGAATTGATTCTGAAGCTGATTAATTATTCAACATTCGTATACAATCAATATGGATGATGACTTATTTATTAGCTAAATGTCAAAAATTCACAAAAACGGCTATGTTTCAATTTTATTGATCGAAGGAAGCTCATATAGGATAGATTGAAGTGATATAAGGTCCAATTACTGATAACCTTAGATTGAATTTTCGTTCGTTCGATTGTAGTTGAATTAGATTACCTGTCATTGTGAATATACCGACGAATAAGCCGATATTGCGGCCAGCCAACATGACTTCCTCTTCGGAATCATTGCCGGATTCCTTCTTGCGTCCGGCCCATATACCCACCCCCAAAATTAGAATATAGAAAAGTATAATAGAGATAACGCCCGCAATGTTAATCATTATGAATCCTGTTGGAGAACAATAAGAATATCAATATCAGTCGATCGATATTCGATTTCCTGTTATTTATAATTATAACAAAAATTAAGGTTTCTTTATTACCTGTATGGGTTTCGTTTTTTTTTTTTGAACAAACAGAAAACTATGAAGCACTCGATTTCCTTCAGTCACTTTTCAGATTATTGTTATATTTTGTGTATTTGTGGTATATTTGTACGGAAAACGATCAAAAATTAAAATATAAAATAGATTTGTTTTAAACAACAGTCGCCCCAACGTAGGGAGGTTTTTTGCGAGGGGCTGTTTCTAGTTCTAAACGCTAGCCCGCACATGGGCGCTCGTCAGCTTCATCAAATACACGCGCACCAACAACAATGATACACCTTAGATGTACATAAAGTGAGGAATATTTTGTACAAATTGGTAAGCGTTCGCAAACAGGACTGTGTGCTCCCAGTGTCTGGGTATTACACATATTGATCTCCTTTCTTGACGTCAAACAGGACCTAGTACACTATTGGATGTTGGATTTCGTCCTGATCCCCGCATACACCTATTTCACATGGTTGTTGAAACATTGGATGGTGGCGAAGGCGGTACGGTGTGATGCTCCTCCATTGGAGAGATGGGTTTTTGTCAACGAACCCACCCTACCACCTACACACACATTTAGGCTTTCTGACTGTCGTTTTTTTTCTGCCTTTGAGGTCATTCCAAAGGACGTACACGTTCAATAATTTTTCATTTAAGGTATTTGCTATATTGTCGATCACAATTTATTTCTATATTGATTCATACACTAAAATAATCTTGATTGTACTAATATTCACCATAAAAAAACTCAACTTTTAAAACAATTATTTGCTACAAAAATCAAATCAATATGTTCTACAATTCATTCCGTAAGATCAGATTTGCTTGTAAATTTCTAACCCAAATTATAAACAAATTTAATAATGCAGTCAACAAAATGTAATATTTGCTGAAAATCTGCAAATTTTAATTCAAAATTGCCGCGATACTTGAATTTAGCGCCACTTACACAACTAACCACAGTACACAATCACCACCTTGCCAGTTTTCCATCGTTGTTAGTTCAACGGTAGAACAACTTTTTTAAATATAAGATTTATCCTTAATTGTCTAAATATTAAAATGCTGCTTCACTTCACAGAATATAATAATCAAATGAAATATAAATTAATAAAGGCGAAATTGCGATAATTTCTATCTTTCACCTGATTCAAAGTCGGATTGTACCAGTGGCGGTTCGTGACTCAAATTAGCAAAGTGCTGCCTCCATGCAAATAATTCGTAATCTAGAAAAAACAGGAAATAAAGAAAGACATGGTAGAAACAAAGAAAGGCAAGAAAAAACTAGTTATTGATAAATTTTGAGCGAAAATAGATAGTGTTGTAGTTTTACAATGCCTATAGACAAGCCGCCCCTGATTTGTACACTAGTAACATTACGAGATATATCTATATTTCGGCGTCATTTCCGTAAATTTGCTGGGGTAATTGTAAAATTTGACGAAACAACCGAAATTCTGCAGATAATCTTCATGAAAATTAAAGTGGCAACAGTGTTTTCACTCCCATTATGATTCACTCTCACTTTTATCAAAAGTGAAATGATTATTGTCGACGCAGGCGCCGTAATTGAATCTACCTGAGTTAAATATAGTTCAACAAAATTTCTAGTGTTCTAACTAAACGATCAATGTAAATTAAACTGTTTATACAAAAATCTATAAATATCATAAATTCATAAATATAAATATCTTAAAATTTAAGGTGATGTGTTATAATTTTTTAACGAGCTATTTATTGATATATTGTTAAATTGAGTCAGTTTATAAGAAAGCTTGATGAAGTGTACATTGCAATTTGACAGTTATCATTA
The DNA here is from genome assembly GCA_037464815.1 of Mylabris variabilis. NCBI lineage: Eukaryota > Metazoa > Arthropoda > Insecta > Coleoptera > Meloidae > Mylabris > Mylabris variabilis. The sequence continues at coordinate 12,875 of JAZBGW010001170.1, forward strand.
GTGTACCCGAGCTGATAACCTAATGGTTGTGTGCCTAATAGCTTGTTAATGATTTTTTCATTCGTGCTAATTGTTTAATTTTTCAATTAAAATTGCTATAAATACCGCAATAAAATTATTTGTAAATAATTATTGTTGTTTTGATTTCAATAATGGGTGAACAAAAAGAATCGTGTATGCTGTTTAGTAAAAGTAACGATAAAGCACAAGATGAGGTTAGTTTTTCTTTGTTACAATAAAAAAATTTAAATTTATTCATTTTTAATTTTTATTTCTTTAATTTAGAAATTACTACAACCGTACACGTACATTATGCAAGTACCTGGCAAGAATATTCGTTCGAAATTGTCGAGAGCCTTCAATTATTGGTTAAACATTCCCGATGATACGCTGGAAAAGATCGAAGATATCGTCCAAATGATGCACAATGCTAGCTTACTGTAAGCCGTAATATTTGGTAAGAGTAGGGTTTTGGGATCACAAACTGGGAGGCGATTGAAAATTCAAGGAATTAACACAGTTTTGGGCTCCTATCACAAATTGAGTTGATTTGGAGGCTTTAGAATTAACAAAAGTCAAAAACTCTACTCTTATCCGCTTCCTTTATTCTCTATTTATTCGATTTAAACCATTTCAGTTTGGATGATATTCAAGATAGCTCGATCTTAAGACGCGGCATTCCTGTTGCTCATTCAATTTATGGTATAGCTAGTACAATTAACGCTGCAAATTATACGTTATTTATAGCATTAGAACGTTTGCTTGACCTCCAACATCCTGAGGTGTTTTTTATTGTTTATTTTATCAATAATTGTTATAGATAACTATATTGAATTTTTATGTTAGGCTGTTAGTGTGTACACTGAACAGGTATTAGAATTACATAGGGGCCAAGGTATGGAAATCTATTGGAGAGATAATTTCATTTGTCCTACTGAAGAAGAATACAAACAAATGACTATTAGAAGTAATTTGTTTTTATCAACAAAAAAAAATAATAGAAAACGTATTAATTTTTAGAAACTGGTGGCCTTTTCATGCTCGCTATTAGACTAATGCAATTATTCAGTGATAATAAAGAAGACTATACGAAATTAACAGGGATTCTTGGTTTATACTTTCAGATACGTGATGATTATTTAAATCTATATTCAAAAGATGTAAATTTCATCCAAATATTCGTAGAAATTTATTTATCCAACACCGTTGTGTCATAATTCAATCGATTTTAGTACCTTATAACTCACTAGTGAGTTATGAATATAATGATTTATACTTGTCGCGATAGTTATAAAAGTAGGCCAAAATCACTTCCTCATTAATTTCTTTTACACCACTTGTCTCCATCCATGTGTTCAACTGCTATAATTCTTTTTCGTACTTATTTTTCGATTTTTTCGGTATTAAATTTGTAGAAGCTAGTTTAGCTGCTTCTTTAATGGCTTTTGGAGTGATAAACATGTTGGTATTCAATTGAAAATTGTGAGCACAATGAAAAATACGCAAAAGAAATAGAAAAAATAACTGAATTATTTGTAAAAACAACAACAATCTCCATAGCAACCAAAAATCAAGCCGACCTGATCCTAATTTTTTGACTGTCATTTCATTTTAAACTATATAGAAATATCGGAATTAATTAACCGCTTAGAATAATAAAAATGGTTTTATTCGGTGTTGGATAAAATATTGTATACAACTAGTGTGTTATGGGGCAAATAATTCACTCGAGAAAATTACTACACTCGGCTGACGCCTTGTGAGTAAGCTTTTTCTCTTGTGAATTATTTGCTCCATAACACACTAGTTGTATAAATAACTATTATAAATTAGCTAAATTTTCAGTTTATGTTACATAAAAGTTATTGTGAGGATCTAACAGAGGGCAAATTTAGTTTCCCAATTATCCATGCGATACATACTTCACCAAAGGGTAATCAAATCATCCGTATCCTTTTATTAATTTTAATTAATTATTAAATTTAATTAATTAATTTGTTCACTCTAGTTCAAATATTTTTCTTTAATTATTAATTCTAGATATATTGAGGCAACGTACAAAAGATATTGAAGTGAAGAAATATTGTGTATCATTATTGGAGAAATTTGGTAGTTTTGATTATACGAAAAAAGTTTTGTCTGATTTGAATGAGGAGGCTAAACGTGAAGTCCGGAGACTCGGTGATAATCCTTATATGGAAGAAGTATTGAATACAGTATTTACAATTGATTGAAAAATCCATTTTACTTTTAAAAAAAAGAAATTTTATTCCGTAATATTTATATTTTTATTAATTTACAAAATCTAGTCTAGTTGGAGGAATAAAGGATCGCAACAAATAATACGCTTTTACAATTGTAGGATAGTTAAGAGCGATTTCACGGTTCCATAAAGACTCGATAGTTAATCAATTTTCTAAATAACCAGAGGGCATAAATTCAATTCTCAAAGAAAGCGCAATATTCGAACTCTCGAGCGAATTTTCAAAGCTTTTTAATTTGCCACCGACTTTTTTGCCGCTGTACAGGGTGTTTTTTTTTTAAGTGGTCAATTCGAACGAAAGTCCTAGTAGTTGGCGGGCGATTTGAATAATACTTTAAGGATTTTTAGGGGAGGTCCCCAGAGATCATTTTAGCAAAAGTAGAAGCTCGTAACTCATTTGGAAGTTGACTTCTTTGACTTTTTTTGGCAACTTCGAAATTTTCACCACTCAGCTATACACGTAAAATAACTTGAAATGACTCAAGGATCCTCGTAAAAATAGGTTTTTTGTTGTTTTGGGTCACTGTATCCTGAAGAAATTGAGAATCATTTTTCTCGGACATTGATCGTGTAAAAAATTGAAATGCACTAGTTATACGCCGCTTCAGCTGTTCTATTTTAATCCTACGGGAGCTTCTGTTATCGGATTTGTTTATTTAAGAGAAACCATACAGTCTGGTCGTTTTATTGAGACGAAAGTTTTGGATGCACACCAGCAAAATTGGGCCGCCTCTAGAATTGTTTAGGAATATCTTATAGGCGTAGAAGTGTTGGTATAATGACTATTCTTAAAAAATATATTACCTTGCAACAATTTTATAACTTAAACTGTCAACATTAATATTACTAATTTGCCCCATAGAATACTTGTTGTATAAATAACTCACAAATTTACCTTTCTTTCAGTATTGAAACTTTTTAGATGGTTCATTTGTTGTTTGCCCACGGCGCCTACGGTTTGCACTTGAGATTCAATGTTTTTTATTTGTTTTAACGCCTAATAAATAGACCCTTCTACTCCTTCTTAACACAAGCCCGCCTGCGTCAATTTTCGCCCCGATAAAACGACCGGACAGTAATTGACATTGGATGCTTATAAACAAATAAATGTAGGCGATTTCTATTAGTTTCAATGAAAGGTATGGAATCAGAGAAAATTGTAAAATCCATAGATTCGAGTAATAATAATAATAATAATAATAATAAGGTAAAAAAGAGTTTAGAAAAAATCGAGAGTTGAATTCGTCATTCTTTTGGTTTTTTTTTCATTTCTCCCCTTTAATGTAAGAAAAAACAGATAATAAATTATGTGTAGGCATTTGTTTACATTTTAGGCACGTATATATCAGTGTTTTTCTTAAGTAAACAAACTGAATAGCTGTTATAACAGAATTTTCCAGTGTCTTTCAAACTTGTCTTCTTACTGTCGACATGTAAATTTCTTGATAGCTCTTTAAGGACTAATAATTTTTACAACAAAAGCAATTTATTGTGTTTTTGGTGAGAAAATGTTTATTTTGGGCGTGTAAAATTCTTCTACGGACCAATATCAGTTTCTGTGCCATGGGTTGAGAAGCACTGGCTTATAGACTTTTATAAGAAACTAATGGGAGAGAACAATGATCGGCACAGAGAGTTGAGCGACTTTTGACGGGTGCACAAGACTCCTGAACCTTGCTGCATATTCGAAAGTTAGATTTCATTTCGTCCATTTTCCAACGAGCTACGGGGTCATGCTTTTGCTGAAGTGATCTCTGGGGATCCACCTTCAAAATCCTTCAAGTATTATTTAAATCGCCGCCAACTACTAGGAGTTTCGTTCGAATTGACCACCTTTAAAATATACACCCAGTAAACTTTTAAATTATTATATTGTATTTGTTTTGTATTGTTTTAAATCTACTAAAAAGTTACAGAATCACTAAAATTTCATGTTTGCAATTTAATCGATACTTTAAGGGTATTCCGAATATATTAAGTCGATTCGGCGTGAGAAAACAGTAAATTTTCAAACAC
>JAZBGW010001171.1:0-17146 GCA_037464815.1 Mylabris variabilis
TTCAGTTTCAAATATCTAAAACATTATTTGAGTTAGTGCAATTTAAAGTTGATTTTTGCCCGGCGCATCCACCATTTGTCACGTTTCGGGCTATATTTGTCAATAATGTAATTTGTATTTCAATTACAATTTTCTAGTAGACACTAAGCAAAAATGGAGTAAAAAGACTATTGAACAACACTAAATTCATTGAAATATCTAAAAAATTGTTTAAGTTATTGCAATTTAAAATTTATTTTTTGCCCGGCGCATCCACCATTTGTTACATTTCGGGCTATATTTATCGATAATGTGATTTTTATTTTAATTACAATTTTCTAGTAAACACTAAGCAAAAATAGAGTAAAAATACTATTAAACAACATTAAATTCATTGAAATATCTAAAGAATTGTTAAAGTTATTGCAATTTAAAGTTAATTTTTGCCTGGCGCATCCACCATTTGTCACTTTTCGGGCTATATTTATCGATAATGTAATTTTTATTTCTAATTACATTTTTCTAGCAAACACTTATCAAAACTTCAAATAAAAGATTCGATCAAAGCTCCAATTTGCTACCAAATAGGTCGTTATCGGTAGGTAATTAAATATTCGTATAATTCGCTATTTATTTATGGTTAATAAAGCACACATACACACACACACTGTAGCTAGATTATTTCATTATAATTTCATAAAATGTAATAACATTTTCATCGACTCATTTTCACAACCGCATCCACACGCCATCTGTTTGACAACGTTTCAGTTTCAGGTTATTGTTATACGATCCCTATATAGCTTGTAAGCTTACCAAGCTGTATAAGGATCCTATAACAGTAACCTACCCTCGTTTCAGTTTCAAATATATAAAAAATAATTGCAATTTTCTAGTAAACACTAATCAAAGATAAAATAAAAAGACTATTAAGCACAACTACTTATATTGGAATATAACAGTAACCTGCCTTCGTTTCAGTTTTCTAAAAATTTTCATTAATATAGCTGATTTTTCAGAAAACTGTATATTGAAAAGAACACTATGTTTACCTGCCAACTAGGGTGGGCCAAGAAGGGCACTTGTTCTAGGCACAGAGAAAACAGGGGAGTAAAATCTTCAAATTTCAACCAACATAATAATCATACCTAATATTTTAAATAAAAAATGGATCTTTTTATATAAACATCTGTTAAAAGTATAATAAAAAGTGATTTATTGAACGGATGCACATATCCAGAGGCGTAACGGGGAGTGGCGAACGGTGTTTCAACGTGTTTTTCTAACAAATCTTGCTACTGAATTATAAATATAAGAGTAAATGTGAACAGTTTTAGGCAATTTTAGAGATTTGACTTACAAACAAGGTTCTTTAAATTAGCAATTTTCATCTAATTTTGGTGTAGAATTGTAAAAACGAGACCCAGATACTTGGTCATTTCTTTAAGAATATGTTTGAGTTCAAGATTTCATTTTGAGATTTTATAGCCTCAAATCATCACTTTTTGGAAAATTTTGCTACTTGAAAGACGACAATTAAGTCACTTCTAATCGAACTTCAAGCTGTATTCTTGACTTTTAATCATAATCTTGAGAACTTTGTGTCGTGATTCATAATTTTTCTGCAATTTCTACTCTCAAGTGGTCAAAATAAGGAGACAGGGATAACTAATTTCGTCACTTTTAATCGATTCTACCGCCAGATTCTCGACTTTTATTCAAAACTTTAAGATGTTTTCTTCTTAAATCTTCGGATTTAAACAAATTGTTATGTAGTCATCAAAAGGGAAGATTTAGACAATTTTAATTGAGTTTAAAATTGATTTATCAATGTCTTCTACTCTTTTTGAACCCAAAATTAAGGGCGTGACTTCTGATTTTTACCCCAGACGCAAAATTGCCATGTTACGGCACTGCGTTTTATAAATGATAAATCAATTCTAGAAGCATTTAATTGAATAAACGACAGTATACATGAATGAAAGCTTCCACTAATGCTCTAATAATAGTTGTTTTATAACGAAAATCACAGTCGTGTCGTATTGTCGGATGATGGATTAGATACGAACAGCATTAATGATAACTTATGAGGGATAGTTCTATTTGTGTTGCTCCAACTCACTTTGTTTACTTACAATTTGAATATATGACGAACTAGTGGAATTATTTGTTTTAATACACGAAGAACTATGGTAAAAATAAGGGTAGAAAAACTTGTATAATTCAATTTACAAGTTTGATTATGTAATTTCGCTATAGATATAATTAACTGCGACAAATGACAACGATAACAGTGTTGTATAAAGCTTTTATCCGTTGTCATATTGAAAAATAACAACTGATTTCCTCCTACAGTCTTTAGTGACAAATCGTCACAACTACTCTCCTTCTAATGGCAATGAAAAGAAAAAAATTTCATCATTAAACTTTGGAAACAGGCCATTTTTTTCTATTCTATGTTCCTCCTAGAGAACAATTATTTTTAATCCATGTTGTTGTTGGGACGACGACAACTTCCTAATAATAGTTGCCCTTCTTCATTTCAACGTTTTATTCTTTAGTTCTACTTGAAATTAATTTTCCCTAAGAGCCAGTAATATAGCAGAAGATACTGTTATAGTGTTACTGTTGTTCCGTTTCGACCTTGGCATATAACAAAACTGTCTTAGGGGATGATTCAGTGCTCTAGTATAAATCACATTAGGCTAGAGAATCCTCCTTTGCGCTCTCGTGTGTATACACCGTCTTCCTTAGGGATGGTATAGCACCACTATTATTACTACTCCTACACCTACTATTACTACCCCGAAAGCAAAACAAAATCCCTATAATATACCATAAGCGGGCTTGAATCCATGTGAGTTTTGCATGAAACTTGCAGCATCTGGACCCGGAATTTAACGAGCCAATCGAGTCTCTTAAGATATTTTTTCATTGCCTTGTATTGTCAAACGAAAAATTCGATTGTACATACAATAAAACCATAGAGTGAATCTGCCTTACGGCAGGTAAAAAATGTATAAAAATAATTGTAGAGAAACTGTGGGCGTTTTCAATTTGAATTATAGAGTCTACCAAACTATAGATCAAATAGATATTAGTGTAGCTAGAAGGTTAAAATAAATTACTTTATTTAAACAGTAATGTACAATTTCCTACTGATTTTAAAACGACTTAACTAGATACTTTATCTTTGTATCTCACTTGATTTAATACTACTGTTTCTGGTTTTTCGGTAAACATAAAACAAATCGTTCTATTCGTATCACTTACGTCTTATTCAAACATTATTTCCTTCTTATCCCCTTTTTTGAATGTAATCAGCTTTATGGAAGGAAGATATTCGCAATCACCTATTTAAAGCAACTACATTGAATACGAAATCGACGATTTCAACGTAATCAAAAAGACCGTTTTATATTCTGGTATCATTCTGTCTAAATATTAGAGATTTGTGTGGTTTTAGAAGATGTTACTTTTGAATTTTCACAATAACTTGAACATTTTTAAAAATCGATTAAATTCTTTTAATAAATGTTGCCGTAAATTCTCCTGCTTAACAATGATCTGACAAGACTCTAATTTAAATGTGACAAATGTTTAGTAATTAGAACCGACTGCCACATATTCGTGATTGTAATATTTTCTAGACTCTATGCAATTTCAACGAAAATTTTAAACAGTATTACGAACCACTTTATTCATAATAATTTGCTTCCTGCTAATTCGACATCAAGTTGACGATAAAAGAAAGAAAAAATAAAAAGATACGAGTCATTCAATTCTTGTATCGGCGAAATTTCCGAAAAATTTCTAGTAGAGAGTGGTCGGAATCCATCAACAAAGTCTTTGCCATTAATTTACGAATAACCATTATTCAACGTGTTAGTCAGGAACATTATTATGAAAAAAGGGTGTAATAAGACAGTACCTTATATGAATTGGCTGTTGTAATCCTTTATTATGCTAATGCAGTACTAAATCATCAGCTTCATCTCATATTTTTTTTAATAGAGAAAGCTTCATTGTGATGAGACTATGGAGAAATTTTTTAAGAGATTTGCAATTCTTACAGCAGAACTACCAAGTGGCCTTTAAATTCATTCGATTATTTTGAAATATTAGAGAACTGGAAATAGCAGTCATTTTTTAAGTAGATATACCTAAATCTTCTTACTGCTCGTCTTTTTTATGAAAATTACAGCTCTTATGCTAAATTAAGCCTTTGTAATTATGAAAATTGAAGAGTCTCTTGTTACAAATATCTGAATAAAAATTTGGTTGAATAATCGTTTCTTAATTGCTCATTTCTAGTGAGCGGACACTTTTATGCAATATGTTGTCTCACTATATTTGAGTTTACTCTAATTTTTGTCGTATTATAGTCTTAGGTTTGTTATTGTTCTTGAGACAATTTTATCAAATAAATCTGTGACTTTATTGCCATTATAAAACGCTATGTGCACGTTGAAAAACAATAAATAAAAATAGTTGATACAAACAAGAAAGGGTATGTATTGAACAATACATCTAGAATTTAATGTCGTGTCTACAGTGTTTTACGCTTAAAACTTAAAGCCGGAGAACTATAAACACGTCTTTACCAATCCACGTCGATGCTAGTTTAACGACTCTCGAAGCTCGTTTTGTTCTTTAAATCTCGCTGCTTTTTGACCAAGACGCCACTATAAAATTTGAATACAAACGAGTCAATCGGCGTGCACGATTGAAATAAGTAGTAAACCGTATGACAACATTTTTATTAATTACAAATGATATTTAATGTGGCTTTGTAGCTAGAATAATTCCATATCGGCGCCATGACTTTAAATGGTTCGTTAGTTTGTTTCTCAGTCGACAAATTAATGTGACTTGTGATCTATGAAACATGTAACATTGTCTAAATTAATTCGTTAATTATACATGGAAGTACTATTTATAATTTTCATCTCTCTTATACTTGCTGTATTTTAAATACCTTAAATAAGAAAATATCTTAATATCCCGCTGGCATTTAACCAACGAAACAACAGACTCCATTCTAGTTTATTTAAGGCACTTTTATCTCATAAATATTCTACAAACTATTTAATAATTTGTATCTATCCGTCCCATTTAAAAAAGGCATTATTAGTTTTTTTCTCCCCTTCTATTCTAAGGAAGGAATTTCAACAAATAAGTTGCCTGTCAAACATTAAAAGAAGCTTATTTTCGTATTCTTCAAGACCATCATCATCAAGTCTGTTTTTGTTTGTGAACAATAATTTCATCAAATTGGTTACGTTCTTTTTTTGACTTTTATTTTAATCACAAGTTCAAAGAGGAAATTGCAAGTTTTCTTTAACAAAAAATTTCAATTAATTTTATCTATATTTTCACTCGCCGAGTCTTAATAAGATTAAGAATGACTTTTATATAGATAGACAAAAATAAAAGGAAGAGAACGAATGAATTTCTATGGAATTAAAGTTGTTCTTCTTAAAGTTTTATTAACGATTGGCATCATTGAAGCGTATGGTATTTCTTCAATCTATTTTCCGAGCAGCCGACAAATAAGTGAGGGAAAATGTGCTCTTTAAAGATAACACTAAAAGACCATCCACTCCTTTATTTCACTTGCAAAAATAACTCTCTATATAACGAATAAAATGCTACTGTTGTAGTAGTAGTAGTAGTAGATGGTTAGTGTTGGTTGGTAGGCGTCGTCGTCGTCGTTGTCTATATAACGTTTTCTGATGGCGCTTTTAAAACATATCCATAAAAAGTGGCAATATTTAAATAAGGAAGCCGGCGAAAAGCTGAAATTGTTTTCAAACCTAATTTAGATGTTGACTTGGAACAAAAGCAGCACATATACACTAACAGACTTTTAGTCGACTAGATGGTTTCAGAATGAAGAGAACGGATAATTTACAAGAAAAATTGAAACTTTACAAGAGCTACAACAAAAACTATTTTAAAATTGGATTATTTACATTAGCATCGCTTAGGACTGAATTCAATTATCTTTTTAACGGTGTATTTGCTCAAATATTTTCTTAATAAAAGGACATTAAACAATTGTCTACTTCTTTGTTTGAAAGACTATTCAATTTATGAAATATCGTCAGCTGTTGATGGAATATAGCGTTAATGTTAAACGATATATTTAAACGTTAGTAGATGTCAGTTATAATTGTCTTTAATAAATTCTATACAGCACACGGATGTTTGTACCACTCATTTATAAATTTAATGAATTTGAACACTATCCTCGTTCCTCATATTATATACATAAATTATACCATTTATGTTTATTATGACATTTAATTCGTAAAATGATGACAGGTCATTGTCTTCAAATTCATTTATGTCTAAATATATTGCATTACCTGATGCCTTTCATATAAATCGAAAACAGACACTAAAGATTATTGTAGAGAAGAGCAAATAAATTATGTGTTTTTGACGGGCGATTCCCGTCATTTCATATTAGATCTCAAACTACGACCGATGAATGTTTTATCGAAAACATAAACAATCCATACCTTTGATGGAGTTTGAAGATTCTAGAATATTAACAGCAAATTCCCAAATTGTATCGAGAAATTCTACAGGATGAACCAAAATTGTCGAAACACCTCAGTGATACGTTGTTAACCGACTCCCAAAAAGAATGGGGAAAAATGTTAAAAAAATTCTATCTTCTTTAGTTTTCAAGATATAAGTCCTCAAAAATTGAGCCTTCAAGCTGTTTAAATTCAATTATTAAAAAGAGTTTGGCTATTAGATTGCTGTAGGTCAACTGAATAATCATTCTGAGCAATTATGATTAGCTTAGCTCTCATTTACTTGTCCCGATGTGCTCTTTTCAAGAAATGATTTTGGACTGATTTCACCTGAAAAAATATGTGGCAACATAGTAAATTATTTTTATTGTTATTTCCTTGAATACAAAATAATTAGACCCCTTTACTTTTAAATAATGTCCAATATCTACGAAATTAAAGAAGTTGGATTTTTTTCAACATTTTTCTCATGTTCCCTGATATCTGTTCAACAACGTGTCACCAAGCTGTTCCATGAATTTCGGTTCACCCTGTATAACTCAATATACTTCATTTATGTTGTAACAGATGCAATTTTTCCTACCTAAATATGCACGGAATAAATTTTCCTTTATGAGAGATTTTCCTTGCAAGATTTTCAGTTTAAATGAAGCTAAATTACACCAAACTTTAACGTTAATTTTTCCACATCTAATACGTGATAAAATCAATAAGTTGGCACTTTTAAAAGGCAAAGTGCTTGAAATTCAAGTACACAACCACAAAAGGCACAAATGGTGCTCGAGTCAAGAATACACATTTTTGACCTGTATAATACGGGATAAAGACTCAAATTCCCCTTATGAATATCGTTAATCGAGACAAAGTCATTGGATGTTTGTCAGTATCACCACAACAGAGTCGGTTTTAGCAATATTGGATAACCGCTAAAGTTGGATGAACGCAGATATACATAGATAGTTTTAGTTACACACACACACACACACATATATTATTGGTTCCCTAGACTACTATTGCTTATATTTACCATCAACAGTACTATTCGTCTAGCAGTATTATTATAGAGAACTGAGAAGTACACGAATAAAGCTATAGCTGTTGCTTCGGCATAAACTTGATTGGCTGTAATTAAACCGACGGTGGTCGGCCTCAGAGGTGTATCAAGTTAATTGGACCTTGGTCTTCTTGTAGATACCCCGAATAATTAAACAAACACTACAACCTATGCTAATGAACTTTACCTTCATGTTTACTGTTAAAGTGTCAATAGTAAACTCTACCACAAGTCACTTACTGTTGTTGTCAAACGTTGTTACTAGTGCTTCACAAACCGTCTTTAGTTTTGTACAAATTCGAAGACTGTCATTGTAACATTGTTCAGACAACACCTGTTTATCATCTTATAAAATGAAACTTGTAGTTGCCTGAACTTGTATTTAACAACTCTCATGTAAGCTTCAGAACTGGACGGGGTAGATTTGTGTACCTATAAGAACAGTTGTGGTCTAATTTAGCTACCACACTATAATGAGAAAACATAAAGATACTTGATACAAGTTCTAAATTAAAAGATGTTGACGTATGTAAATTGCCTTCAAATAATTAAACAATTCCAACGACCATATTGCTAAATTCTGTAGAAATTAGTTATCGTGATTATTAACGAGTTTAATTAACATCAAAAGGAAACTTGGAATTATTTCATTTGTTATAAGAATCCCGGGAATTCTACTGTTTAATTTCACTCTTGATTAAGTTTTAACGGACGAAATACCTTCGGTTAAATTAAAGATAACAAGGATGAAAAGAACAATTACACAAGGATACCACAAAAATAAACGACAGACAAACATCCATTAGACCTAATTTATTGGTATAAAATAAATTGATTTTTCAATCAAATCCTGACCGTATACGGATTGAGCTAATGTAGTTTCAATTGAGGATAAAAATTTAATTATTAAGTACTATTGTATCATGTAATTAGTGCGGAAAATTATACAATCTATCGTTTTGAATAATATACGGATGGGATATATTGAGCAGAATATTATAATTAATATCCGACAGACCTGAAATTTCTCACGTTGGCAAGCTTAACGACAAAATTTCTGATGATCTCGTCACTTTCTGCCATTTCTCAATTTATCTCTTCAATTCACATTTTATATACCACCATAGATATTTTATCATCCGCAACAATAATGAGCTAATTATCTAAATTTTATACAATATAAAGCAACAATCTTCAATTTTATCGTTATTCAAACTTGACAAACTAACCGACTTTTATAAGAAATTTAACGACCAAAAAATTTTATAAGCTTGTTATATCTTTTCTTTTCATGCCGAGTTAAAGAATCGGTTTCTCCATAGTATCATCTTGTGCCTTACGAGCACATCTCTATTATTATTTAAAAAAAAAAACACACAAAATGATGATGATGGTGATAATAATAATAGTAAAGTTATGGAACCGACAAACTCGATACAACCGAGTCAATTCGATTATTATTACACGCCTGATATGCTAATGAGACTGATTGGTTAACAAGATATATCGACACTTTAAAACCAGAGGCGTACCCTCTATTTCGGATAATCGTCTACCGTTATCATTAAAGCTGTTGTGATAAATCTGGATTAAACACAATTTCAAATGATCTTTACTTGAATATATTAAATCAACTTTTTATTAAAAATTATACGATTTAATTGTTTCGTTGTTTGAATGTAGAAACCCGAAATCATATCTCGACTCGTTCTTAATTTACATTTATTTAATTACAGCAATATAATTTTTTGGTGGTAATCTTAATTGTTTCTCTTCTTTGCAGTCGACAGTAGGTTGGACGGAAGTTTGACACTTATTATCATTGTTATTGCGACTCAATCGTTTGATTTATAGTGTTGAAGACTTTAAATGAAATAATGATTGCTGCTATACGCGACAATTATATGTTTGTAATGCCTCAAGGTGATTACTTTTGCTTTTCTGTCTACATTTGCATAGATCCTTAAATATTACCTGTCTATATGTGTTTACAAACTGTTTACATGTAGATGAAATATACTTCAAATCGGTGATAATAACAGAGAAGCGGTAGTTGGCCACGGGGTAATATCCATCCCTTAAATTTTCACCGTGTTGTTAACAAAACAACTACAGTGTGTTGTGATTATTATTTTTGTAATTTTCATTGCAATTTTTTTTTGTATCGTCCTCCATAGAACGATTTTAATTAATAACACACAAACCTCGATATAATTTTCTATAATAGTAGCAAAATGCGCCTTTAACTGTTTTATTGTTAAAATTCCATTGTGCGATGAAAGGTGATAATTATATATGGATAGACAGTCGTTGCTGTAGGCGTGTTATACAGAGAGCTCACTGATTACGGCACCCTGCCGACTCAAATCTCGCCTTTTTGGCATCCACAATTTCTCAAAATGGAAATTTAAATATATAGCAACGAAACAATCTCAATTATAGTCTTAAAATAAAAATTACCATAAATATATAATGAAAACCTAATCGGAAAACATTTTAAAATCTTCCCCCTATTCTTTACAACAACAAACAGCTGCAGGTGTTGATAATTAATTATTTCTATTATATATCAAAAGAAAAATAGGAATCGTTTTGAAGAGAAAATAAATCTGTTTTCATTTATAACCGATATTAATTTGAATTATTAAATTATACAACCAAATTTTCCACATAAAGCAACTTAAACATAAATCAAGATATATAGTTGAATATAAACGTTTAGTCGTTGTGTTGGTAGTAGTGTATATGGGTATTCAGTGATCAGAACTTCAAATTGGCGGTAGAACTTTCCACCTGAGATCGTTCTTCAACAGTTTCTAGTCTCTCTAAACTTTTCATACACAAGATTTATGACAACAGAACATAACTAGAAACCAATAAAATAGAAAAATTCCCGTGTAAAATATGTCGATATTTCCCCAGTTTATAGACTAATTCAGTGGTTCTTTACGTACACAGCAGAATTTTGACAGGTAAAATAGTTACTTATTATTTTCGTCGATATATTTTTTTGATTTTTGACAATAATCCAGTGGAAACACAAGCGGAATCCCTAAACTAATCCTTGTAATAATCCTTTTTTTATTACAAGAAGTAAAACAAATCATCTCGCTGCTTTATATGGGAATGTTTCAATGCAAGATAAAAATGTTCGACAACTACATCACAAACTTTTAGTTAAACAGTTGGTATCAGGGCACTTTATCAGTACGCTAAAGTTGATTATATTCGGACTGAGCCATAAGGAGCGACGACTATTGACTTTCTGTTGTACGATTCAAGATATATCTTGTCGTATCAATGTTGAGAGAGATTCACTTTATATATAAACCCGCGATCCCGTCAATTATTCCTTGTCGAAAACGTACATTCCATCGGTAAATATCAAGCTGAATAAATCGATGGTGTATTTCTTATTGGAATCGTTTCAAGCTTATAAAGAAAAAAATAATAATACAATAAAACAGTAGAATAGAACGATTTAAATTTGAATACTTTTAGAGTACGGCTAGTTGAGAATTAGTGAGAAATTACAGGATATAAAAGCGAACATTTGAAATTAGAGATCGTATCATCGGAAACTGATTGTTTTGGGTCTTCCTGTACTATTCAACAAAATGACCTAATTAGCCGTTGTTTCCATTTCTCATTCCCACATGGCTTATCAATATTTATCAAACACAAGCAAAATTTATTGATTAAACGTATAATTTTTATAACTGTTGCTCAATTCGATTATAATTTTGTTGGAGCAGTCTGATGATTGGTGATGATGAAAGTTGGAGAACTCTCAACCCCTATCTACTTTAATATTATAAAACTACTTACGCATTTCATCAACCCCTTGCCGATCGTGCATCTCATATTGTTGACAGCAGGGGGCATCATATGCCATGCTATGTCGACTCAACTGTCTTTACATTGTCGACAGGAAAGATGGATGACAATAGTGAAACAAGCCTCCAACATTATATACATACATGTAGATGATGTGTTGATAATACTATTTGAAGGATGATGGACGGCTGACTTTTATCATGCCACCGATAAAAAACTCGAAATTTTCATATTTCTAACAAGTCTTCAAGGTTTATTATTGCTAGTTCGTTAGAATAAAACTTAAACTAAATTTTGGAAAATTTACTCGATGAAAAGTACCCAAAAACTTATTACCATCAAAAAATAATGATGATTGAGAGGCAACTTAAAATAATATTACTGGTAGTATAGTTAAAACTTGTTAAACGGCGAAATTAGTTGAAAAGTATTCTCAATTGGTGAGAAACTTTTAATCGATACCGGATCTTGTTAGATGCACCATTGATGAAGTGGTACGAGCAAGTTTTCCTTCAAACTTTGTCCGCCTGTTTTTTTATTTAAGGGAGGAAATGTAAATGATTAGAGAGGAGTACTTAAGCTAGGAAAATTTCAACATATTTCAAATTTTCTCATCTTGAAACTGTTTATCTTACAAGTACACTCACCAATGTGTACGTATCCTTATTGTTTTGTTGTTTTCATAAAGCTTACAAATGACAATCGGTGGTGATAAATGATTCTTATAAAAAGTGGTACATCGTCGCTAAGGTAAATTTCAATACTTCTTCAGTAGTTGTACTGTAAACAACGAAAAAGACTGATATTTCTGTATTTTTGTATTTCTTGTTAAATTTATCTTTGAATAATTGATCTACTTTTATTGTGTTAAATACTCTTCCGTTATCTTAACAGAAAGTTAACATTGAATTTGTTAAAATAAGATCCTTACCAAGTTTTCCTTGCCAACTAACCGTAGCATTGTTTCAAAACTTCAAGATCATAGAAAAAAATCGGCCTCATAAGTTAACTTCTATAATAGAAACCAATTTGATGGAGTTATTGTACAGATTCGAGATTGGTTGATGCTATCGTTCAAAGTATCAACACCTTTTAAAAACCTAAATTTTTACAATAAAAACCCAGTATTTCCGTCGCAAATTGACACCTTGAAGGCAAAAGATAGAGACATCGACATGATGATGATAATCGATTTTTCCAACACTTATCAAAGACCCAAGCAAAGGCCATTGTTTTTCAATAATACCAATCAGGGAAGTTGCAAATATGGACAATGAGGCGTTATTTTGTATATATGCAAAGAATATCATCGTTTGTTAGACTGAAAACTATCTGTAATGTACCTAACAACAGTTTTTGCGTATGCACCGTCAATGTAGTACTTATCAACGTTTTAACAGATCCTTTAAGTACCTAACACATTTTTCTATGCACTTATTGAGTACCTACAGCGAAAAGTACCCAACAGTATAGTCCTTTTGTAGTCGCCTATTTCTAATTATCACACAGAAGTCTATAATCATTTATAATCCGACTTCGTTTGTAAAATTGTGAAATCCCGTGCCCTGATTTTAAATTTCAATTGCCAATAAAAAATTGTGTGACGTAAAAAATCGCAATATAAATTAAAAAAAGTACTTACTACTTAGCTGCATCTCTGCTCCTGTCCCACGCTGTTCGAACCTACTGTAATTAAAAAAAAACAGTTAATGACTTTAGAATAATATATTGCACATTTCGACTTACCCTTTAGTTGACTCTTCCACTGCTCAATGTTAAGGGATGCCTTAGTTCTTCGGCCATAAAGTCACTATACACAAGCACTAACACAAATACGTTCACTTTATTTATTAAACACTTGAATTTATTTTTAAATTTCAGAGACTGATATTAACACTACGACGGTCAAAGTCAAAATGAATAAAATGACAAGTCAAGAAAAGATCGTTATGTAACTTTTCCTTTGTTGTGTTCGTTTCAAAAACTGAAGATAACTCGTCTGAACGCATACGTGTAATCTTATCGATTCGTACAAAAAACTGGAGATAATTTGAAAATATTTTGAAGGTCGTTAATTGATTCAACAACAAATTACTGTGTCGAACGTGTAGAATATTTCAGATTTTGAAAATATGCAAATAATTATTTATTTGTCCAATTAGAACACGTTATTTTTAAACAGGTATGTTTTTTTTTTAATATTAGAGATACTGTAATGATTTTATAGCGAATTTTGTGGTCATTCGATAGAAATCTGTAAATTCTCTTTTATATGCTATCTATACGAAATTCGGAAGAGAATCCTCATGTGTTTTTAAATTAAGAATCAATTTTAAGCAAATTCTTAGAATTTGTAATGAATCTGTAAGATTAGTGAATGAAAACGGGGAGGCACCAACTGCCTCTCCCCCTACTTGCGCCACTAAACAAATCTACAACAAATTAATTCAATTTTCTTAACTTTATAAAAGTAGATTGAGTATTTTTTTAATAAAATTATATTTGATGATTATATTATATTATACCACTGGCTCGCCAATATCCTACGGATGGCGGCGCATCCACCATTTCGCACTAGAGAACATACAGCAATCGGTTCCGGTAGGATATCTGATTTTAAAGTTAGCATTTTCAATGTAGTGGAAATGTTTCGGAAACCCCAACAAATCCAAACAAACAAATCTTACCCATGAATTGCTTAATATTCAAAATAATATTCAAATTCAATAACAGAAAAGTGATGGTTTCCTGTAGAGCCATAATCTTTGTTGAATTACAAAATTGTCCAACTTATTAAAAAAAGTTTAAAGCAACATTTATTAAAACACAACAATGTGATATTAATCAGCCGCTTGATTGAATGTCAACACAAATAAATATTGACATTTTCGAATAAATGTTAAAACGAAAAACAAAAATAAAGCACAACCTCATCTCTTCTATTATTGTCCAATGAATTCTAATGATTTATGTTTGGATCTGTGTAGAAATAAAGGAGAGAGAAACAGGAGGGTTCTATTCTAGCAAAAACAACGTAGATTATTTGTTGTATAGTCAATTTGCGGTATGAGCTGATACTGAAAAGGAGTAAACAACTCGCAGTCCCAAATGTTGTGTACATACAAAAGAAAATGCATCATTTATAACCAGAATAGATGAATTGACAATATTTGTCAAACGAGTATAGACGACGACGCGTTTTTCGCCATGAGAGAAGAGTAATATTTAAAAAAAAATAGACGAATAAGAGGAGAAAAGAACAAATAAACTACGATAAAATATTGTTTGTTTAAATTTAGATTACATGGAATTATCACGAATGGATCTAAAATTATACAAGTACCGATGCATTAGAGATCGGACTAGAAATTAATAGAATTGCATCTAGAAATTGTAAAGTGTACTACTGTTGTAGACAAATAATACTTGAACTAATATTCAATGATTCTAAATTGATATCAATTTCAGTTGCAGTAACTTGCCGAGATAATAGCGTAATTTAATTGTCGATAGAAAATCAAAATTTCATTTTCATTGTCGCTTAATTAAAAACTATCCAATGATTCATGAAATTAGTTGCGTTGATTTTGCTTATTATCTTTCCAAATCTTGAATATAATCAATCATTTCGATATAAAGGATTACAATTATTGATAAATTTACTAGTTTCAATAGAGGAAATGTCCACAAAATCGCATCCTATATACGATTTCATAAGATCGCAATTTGTCATTTATATATATATAAAGAACGATTGATGAAAAGTCGGAATGTTTTGATATAAATGTAACAAATTGATTTTGCAGGTCAAAGGCTGATGTCCGCGAATACTGACGCCACTCTTGACAGCTGCCACATCTTTCAAAGCCACCAACTTTAAGAGGTTGCGTTCTTGTAAGCAACTTGACGAAAAGGGTATTTTTTCCTCCTTCTCACAGCCACTGTAAACATGTCTTTCCGCCTATTGAACTAAATCAACTTTCTGACACTTGCATGTTCATGTGATGACGATGATGATGATGATGATAATGGCCCACTTTTTGTGTGAGTGGCGACTGGTTTTTCGTCACTCATTGTCAGCGGTTGACAATCGATATCAAAGCTTTTCCCTGTCAAATCACCAAAAGTTTAACTATTTAAACAATACTGTGGTGAATAATTCACATTCGATTTGATTTAAGGTGCAATGAAATATTAATAAACAGCAACAGCAGTGAGGTCAGTCTCTCATTTATCTTTTATAAAGACTTGGTCTTTTTGTTGTGGAATAGTCTCGTAGTGTTTTTCAGTGCTTAATCCAGTTAGAGTCCAAGACACTTGTGTGTTTGTGATTTGTACGTTTGTTGTGATGGATCGTTCTTGACTGTGTGATATTTCCACTCTTTGTAAACGAAAAAAAAAATTGTAGCGGATATCCTGCATTGGGCATTGCCAAAGTTCTTCTACAAGCATCCTTATACAATGATCACACAAACAGTTGACGACGCCCACTATACGGGTCAGCTTTTAACTTGTTTACCATCTTTCCAAAACCGAATCTATCTATTCGAATAAATAATAATGGAAACAATTTAGCACTTTAGTGGAAACTTTTTCCTATTATAACTGTTATTATTATCGTTATACTGGCAAAATTTCAATGGTCGATAAAACCATTAATTCAACAAATAAAAATTGATAGTCATTAAAAGTACGGTGGCCGAAATCTCTACAAAAGATCACCCTATAATTTAATGCAATTTATATGATAGATACAATTGATACAAAATACCGTGAACTGAATTGAATTACATGGTGTAAATCAAGTATAGCCAGACATTGTTAAAAACCGTCGACAAATCTTGATAGTCACAGTGTTGAAAGGATAAACACTACAAGTTGTGGCTTCCTAAATTGGACATATTTACGATTTTACGCTACGGATTTATAGTGTTTTTGTATACAACTGTAGAAGAGAAGAGCGAGAAATAGGCGGCTATAAGCAGAAGTCAAGTCTAGTGCCTTCTCATCTGATAAACAGCTAGAGAGCTTCCAGCCAGGTGTATTCATTGTCGTCGCGGTCGTCGACGTCGTGTCTAATTGAAAATTAAAGTGGAAAGTGTGAATTTGTGCTGTTCTCACTAACTTGGCACCACAAACTAGTGCAATAAAATAGAATGTTAATTCGAAATCTTGTCGACTGCAACAATTTCTTGCGATTCGAATGAAATTCTATTGTTCATTTCAATTGGCATAACTGTCACAATCAGAGTGTTAAAGTTTACAAAAAATCGTTGAAATTAAATAAAAATACTGTTTTAATAGAAATCTTTCAAAGATTGCGGTTTGATGATTGAGTGACAATTAAACTTCAAGTTAACCATAAAAGTTAATTAATTTTAACCTGATTCAATTTTGCGTTCTGGTAGTATTTTAATAACGCTTAATGAAAACGGCCGTGTCACCAACCAAGTTACAACGAAATTTTTTCATCATCTTTTTTTTCCTTAAGTCAATTTTATAGCTTTTGTGATTTTCTCTTATTGCCCGTAAAATCTTCTCATTCTTTGACTCTCTTTATATCAAAGATGGAAACAAATCGTCGCGCTAATTGAATTCCAGATTTTTTTTGCTGGTTCAACTATAGATTGCGTTACAAGACAATTTGTAGAGTACAAAAGTTTATAATAAGAACGGTTGACACGAGATAAAATTCACTTATGTTGACTGATCACGTTTTTCCCATGAA
>JAZBGW010001172.1:0-17134 GCA_037464815.1 Mylabris variabilis
AATACCGTGGTACACCCTGTATAACAAAGGTATAGCCAATTATGGGGTAAATTATTAATTAAATTAAATTAAATAATTCATTGTTCATAATTCTCAAATGCGGAAATTATTTTTAATTTTATTAAATGATTGAATTCTTTAGTCCTTTTATTCCACAAAATTAGATGTTATACCGGGTGATTCACCTCAAAAGAAAACGATTTGTAGGGTGGTACCTGGAGACCATGTTAGTAAAATTAGAACCTCGTAGCTCATTTGGAAGTTGGTCAAAAAAAACGTTCGTCTTGGACAAGGTGGCGATTTTCAAGAACGAGCAAAATACGTAAAATCACTTAGAATGACTCGAGGATTCTCCCATTTTTGATTTTTTTTTCATTTTTCTCCATTGCATTCTAGAAGAATGCGAATCATTCCCACCTGCTCCAGAATAAAATGAAGAAAAACGACAAAAATGCAACATTGGGAGAATCCTCGAGTCATTCTAAGTCGTTTTGCGTGTTTAGTTCGTTAGTTCGTTTTGAAAATCGTGACATCGTTAGAAACGAACGTGTTTTGAGCAACTGCCAAATCAGCTACGAGATTCTATTTTTGCTAAAATCTTCTCTAGGGATCCTCCTATAAATCCTGTACATGACTTATATCCAACACCTTTTATAACAAGTATACTGTTGCCATATACAGGATAGGAAATTCAAACTAGAAACACATCTATGTTTTAGTCCTTCAAACCGCCAACGATTAATTGATACGATTTTTGCTAAATTGCAGCCTCCAAGTAGCAAATTTAATTTTAATTGGTAGTACAATTGCGTTTTTGAAAATTAGTTCTAAATTTTCAGTTATCTGTTGTAATATTTGTGAAATACTTAAAAATTTGATAAAAATAATGTTTCTTATCTATAACAGAAAATTGAATCATTTCATCTTTGGATCATTTCAAATTTACGTCACCACTTGAACTTTTACACTTTAATGTTGGTTTTAGTACCGATAAACTTGTTCCATTTGTTTACTATTTCAAAAGTAAATTAGTGAATCAATTAAAAATTTAATTATACAGGATGTACGAAAATTGGCGTGACACGTTGTTGATCAGACGTCAGGGAGTATGAGAAATATGTTGCAAAAAAAAAACCATCTTCTTAATTTCGTAGATATTACACATTATTTAGAGGTGAATTTAACAACATTGAGGTATTGTTAATATTTTGTATCCATGGAAATAAGAACAAAATTAATTTGTTATGTTGCCACATCATTTTCAGGTGAAATTAGCTCAAAATCATTTCTTGAAAATAGCACATCGGATAATGTAAATGATCATTGCGTTAATCATAACTGTTATTATTCAATTAACCTACAGAAATCTAACAGCTAAACTCTTTTTAATTAATGGAAATAAAAGTTCAATCTTATTTTAGGTCTTATATCTTGAAAACTAAAGAAGACTGATTTTTTTATCATTCTTCTCATTAGTTTTTCGCATCGGTTAAGGGTATTGTGTAGTGTCGAGTTCCAATACGGGCACACAATCAACTAAAATATTTTTCCAGGGGAAAACAAGAATCCAGTTTTTTTCCAAGAATGTTAATAAACGAAGTAATGATGTCTTTTACATATTTTTATAATTTGGTTGCCAATTGGTGCGGGGGCGGGCAGTTATTTACATGTCGGAGCGGGGTCAGATAACTTGAGAACGTTTTAAAATACAATGATGGGGGAAACTGCATTCAATTCCAAATTTTAAATTACATGGGGGGCAAGATTTTTTTTTGAAAAGCTGCCATGTTTCCATGTTATTTTAAAGTTTTCAAAAAGAATATTCTATTTTTTCAATTTTCTAAAAAAAAACAATTTTTCAAAAAAAGTTCTCTTGTCCCCCATGTAATTTGAATTGAATTGAATAATTGCCCACCCTCGTACCGCCGACAACCAATTTATAATAAGATGTAAAAGACATTATTATTTTATCAATTAACAGTCTTACGAAGAAAGTGCAGGGTTATTTTCCCCTAAAAAAATATTTTAGCTGATTGTGTGCGCGAATTGGAACTCGACACTACATAATACCCTTAACAACGAACCGCTAAGCTGTTCCGTGAATTTTAGCTCAGCCTGTAATTATAGACGTAGGAATTACCTATAGCGTTATAAAATGGTTTTCCTGTTGTTTTATCCCACACAACTGTAGTTTCTCGTTGATTCGTTATACCGATTGTTACAATATCTTGACATTCTATAAACAATAATTCAATTAATACAAATTACAAATACGATATGTACTAATAAATAATTACTTATTGGTCCTAATTTATCGACGACTTTTTGCATACACATCCTTACAGCTTCCAATATTTCCATTGGATCCTCTTCAAACCATCCTTCACGCGGCGTATGTGGAACAATATCGATGGCATATTCAAGAATTTCTTTCGTATGTTGTGATTGAAATACACAGAATTTTACTGTACGCGTACCAGCATCAATGACACCAATTAATGGACCATCTACCATCGTCTATAATTATTAATATAAATAAGAAAAACACTTAAAAATAAACTAGTTAATAACACAGAAGTTTTGGCTGTTTTTCAGTTAATTGTAAGTGAATGCCAACGAGATTATACAACAATAATAATAAAAACAATACACGCGTAATTGCACTTTGAGAAAATTATCGATTCAATAAATTTGAAGGTTTTCTGATAAACATATATTTATTCACCTAAAGCTGACCTTGATATTTGACCCGAAATATCTGCTTTTATCATTGGAAAAAGCGGAAATTTTGCTTTGTTTACTTCTTCAAATTGCAAAAATAATTTTGGTATTAATTTTCATTAAAAAGTTATGCAACTTGCAAAATGTTTTCAATTCACTTATAAAGTGTGAAATACTAAGATTTTATCAAGATTTTGGAAAAATCTCTAAAAGATCTATAAAGTCTTGGTTGTTATCGTTTACAGTTTTTTCTTTATTTTATCATAAACTTACCCTTCACAATTTTTAATGTACACCTTTCTGTTACAAGTTTCAGACTAATGTTTTTTGGTGAGATTTAACCGTTATTATCGGAGATTTCTAGTTTTAATCCAATCATTGCGTTATTAGCCTTTATATCCAGTCATTGTCAATGATAAAGTGCTATTTGAGCAATATTTAAAACAAATATAACATTTGTACTTTCCAAGCATATACAACATGTGATAATTAGATAATAAAATAATTAAATTATTATAAATAATCGTATAACTAATGCGGAATTGTCATGTATTACGTTAAGGTAAATTTATTTTTGATTTAAATTACCAGAATTATGTAAAGGGCTCGAATTAGAAATTGATTGGAAAAAGTGAGGTTATAGGGCACGTCATGCACGCTACTCCAATCGTTATTTTGACGTATAATTGGTTGCTTACATCCCGAAAAAGCGCGGTTGATTCGAATTTGTATTAATAAAAATAAATGGCGAAGGGAAAATCACGTGTTTTAACTAGTGTTGGACCGAAACAGGATTTATAACCGAAACCGAATCGTCGGCCTCGGTCTCAATTTCAGCCGAAACCGAAACCGAAACTCAAATTTATTTAGATATGGTAAAATTTCTATTGTATGTAACTGCAGATAACACTTATTTTACAAAAAAAGCCTCAAAGACAGTGACGCGGTAGGATTTTGAGGGCCTTAGGCAAAAATAGATTTTGGGGCCCCATTTCATGCTGTAACAATGTGATAATTTAAAACGGCGGCACACATAGTGTCGGGGGTTTTTAAAAGTCGGCGCCCTAAGCAGGATTTTTCCAAATAGAAACATAGAGCAATTGCTGAACATTTATTACATACTACCAGTCAACTGTTTAATATTAGATTAATGTAATCTACGTAATTTTTTATTAACAATCAACACAATCGCCGCTTAATTTGTACTCTTGAACTCTCCTTAGTATAGCAAAATACGACTATGAAGTAGGAATAATTTTAGAAACCAAACAATTCAAAGTACAAAAAACGATTAGAAGCAAATTTTGAGTCTTACTGAAGAAAATATCGGTAAAGAGAGAAATTAATAATAAAGAAGTAATGAATAAGAAATTTTTATACCTAAAGCGCATCCACCATTTTTACAACTCGGTGACGTAAATAAAGGGGAAGCTGGAGTCCGGCCTCTATTCTATGTCCGAAAAAATGACAATTTATTTTTAATCATCAATATCTCGCTTGTTTTCTGGGATATTCAAACGCTGTAACCAGCGTTGAATTGGGCGTTTTACGGTGCATCCAGAGGAGTTTTCCATTTTGGAAATTTTTTATTAAATTCCATAGTACAGAGGAAAATGTCGGAGCATGTTAAGATTTTTTAAATCACGCAGTTTCTACAATTTTAAAGATAAAAAATCGAACATCAGCTTATTTAAACTGTTTTAAGATTAGATCTACATTTGTTTGTTTTCTAAGTATGTACGAGGTCTTTATAGTTGTAATATTAATTATCCCGTCGAGGCAATTAGCAAATTTATGAATAGATCTTAAGATTGTGAGGTTATTGAACAATTTTTTATTTATTGATAATGTTTCTGATAAAGTACAATTGATATTTAACAATTAATTAACAATAAAATACGGCTAATATTGATTTAACATGTGCAAAATCATAAATTTTAGTCCAAGTGAAAACAGTCTATTAATTATTGATAATCTAGATAACCAGTGTCTAATAATTATATTTGTATACAGATTGAACTTCTTTTGATTTTTAATAAAATTAGATTAAAGCACAACAAACTTCACCTGAGGGACATTCTCTCTGTCCCAATTGTAAAGATTCTGGACAGGTAACTCTGCATTCATTATGTAGTTGAGAACAACGTAATTGATCTTGGGGAACTGTAATATAATAAAAGAATTAGAACAGTGTTTATTTGACATAAAAAGATACTTACAATCTTTACAACAAATTGCTCCTTTACTCTGTTGTTTGCTACAAAGACCTTTAAATTCTGGTGTAACAGGATGAGAACATTCGTTTTCAAGTACACAAAAACCATTCTTTTCAGCACATGCTGGTTCAAGATAGAAATTCGATTCTAATCAAATAACATTAATTAATTAAAATTTGTATTAAATAATAAAAATGTATTCTCACCTAGAGCAACAATACAGGATATGAATAGTGTTAAAATTAACAGTTGTAAATGCGCCATATTGGAGAAAGTTGTTACACTCTTGTTATATGAATTAGCTGAATGTTGAAGAGGTTTATATACTTACAAAACTTATACGTGTTGAATTTTTAATTTGCTAAAATTACGTATATCTTAATCAGTAGCGTAGTCTACCCAAAAGAACACGTTTTTAATTACTTTATTATCTAATATTAACGACAGACGGAACGACAATCTTGACAGTCTATATACACTACTGATTATTTATGAATAATTACGACTAAACAATTAGTTAATTATGCAAGCTATATTTGAATAAACAAAATATTTATAAGTTATTCTTATCATAAATGATTTTTACTTGAAGTTTTATCGAAAACATTATTTTTAATAGATCTGCATAATATACTAAAAATTCAATATAAACACATTGAAAGTATCGCATTTATTTTAAATTTGATGTAAACAAGCTGCATAATTTGGTAAAAATTACTGATAATCGTTTATAGAAATCTAAAGAAAAAACAACGTATACGCTAAATGGACATAAATTGATACTTTTTATAGACTAGCTTAATCAATGAATTCCTTGTGTGAAGGTACATCTTTTTGCAGCAAATAATCAATTGGCAATGGAATATCTGCCTTTGTAAGTGTTCTTTCATGTTGCCATAAACTCTTCTAAAAGAATTAAGTAAATTCTCCAGGAGAATCAAAACTGAACGTTATTGGAGATGACAGTTTATATTAAAATTATTTAGGAAAGAACTGATTGTAAAAATAAATTACTGAATTACTGCACCCTTTTCATCGTCAAATTTACTCCATTTCCCCCTACATTAATCAACACTAATTACATTTGTGTAACCTACATAATTTTTGCTAATAATAATAACTGATTAAAGCTTGAAAATTTCAATAATTTCCACAATAATCAACGATCTATTTTGGTTCTTGAACTGTCCGCAAGACAGCAAAATACGACCAAGAAGTACGAATAACCTTTAAAAAAACGATTAAAATTAAAATTGAAATAAATTTCAAATCTTACTGAAGAAAATGTCGGTAGAGAAAGAGTAAAGAATCTCATAGCACGAAACTTAATTGGCAATTGAACTCGACAGATGAAGAACAACAGATTTCTCTTGAAAATATTTGAAGTTTCCAACCATTCAGATTCAAAGATTTCTTGAGGAATTTTCTCACTCTACAAGAATATTTTTTAGATTAACAAGTACAGACAAAATACAAAACAATTGAAGATTTTACTTCAGTTAAAACTTGATCAGCGAACCAACAATAGAGCAGAATTTGGAAAGTTAAACCGATTTGATAGGCGATCTGAGACCAAAATTCCGAACTAAACATTGTTACCTATAAAAATTCGTGAATCACTTATTGAAATTTCATTGAACTTAATCAAAGAAAAAATTACCAAAGTCATTTGGAACATTGTAGCACAAACAACCAAAACAGTTGTTATTAGCTGTATTGAAGCAATAGGATCAATGAACGTATTTCCATTTTTAGCAAATCTGAAATTTATAATGGTTTTTTACAAAAGTACAATAACCATAGATTGTAAAAATATACTCCAATATCTCTTTATGGTAAATAATCAGATCCTTTAGAGTGTTATCCATTTCTTTGAGAATTATCTCTTTATTTCCTGTTGAACTTTTAGAAATTCTTCCATTTTTAATCAAACGATCTTCAGTGATTTCGTAAATATTCTTCAATCTCATCGATAAGAACGAACACTGTCCTCTAGTTATTGTTAAAATGAAGGCAATAGACATATCAACAGTCATCTGCGACCAAGCAAAATAATTTACAGCCAGTACTTGATAAATATACGTTAATTGATAATAAGGCGTTTTTTGATAATCGAAAGGATACCATGAAACGAACGGTAATCGTCTTTCTTCTGCTGCATTATCAATTAACGCATACACTGCCCATAAAAGTAACGTTAAACCTCCATCAATGATAAAACTGATTGATAACACTTTCCAAAATCTTACAAAACTACCGATCTTCTTATGCTCACTCTCTGTTTGCGGTTGAAACATATCCTGGTCTATTTGTTTTAGCATTATTTTAATTAGACGATGATTACGCATTGTAAACGAAGTTTTAATAATGCCATTAATTTCACTTAATACAACATATAATGTTGATGATGCCAATATTAAATCATTGTAGATATAACGAAAATTGTAGATTTTTAAAATTGTACCAGTTGTGGCAAACGATAAAAGCAAATAACGATAGAATTTGTAAAATTTCGTGTAATGTTCACCTTTCGGATATAAACCAAAAAATCTCAATGCTAACGAATTATAATAGAACAGAGATGATAACTTGGCTGTTTTAGTTAAAGACATCTTTCTTATCGAAGATTTTCTTCAGAAGTGTACCTAAATTTCGAGTATTGGGTCATATTTATATTTAAAGAATCTATAAGATATTTATAAGGCTGAAATAGGTAATTATTTTGATTTTATGTTTCCATCAACTTACAAATACATGTGGACAATTTGGTAATTATTTTCTGTAATTGGGTCAAATTTATTTTGTATAACCACTCATTATAAAGTAAAAGTTGTCGAAGTATATGTAAACTTTTTTAATTTTTAATACGATAATTCTACGTGTACATATATGAATGTTACAATTGAAAGTTTTGAAGGTGAAATCGTTCCCTATTGAAGAAGTTTAGATGAATTTTTTAAGATCCTTTAACATTAATTCCTACTTTAAATAGGTTTGCACAGGGACAACAACAAGATCTAAGATATTTAAACTTTGAGCTTAACATAAATTTCAATTAAACGCTAAACAAACTTGGATTTTATAAGGGTTTTTGTAAGGTAAATAATATTTTTGAAATTCACAGATAAATTTTATAAATTCTTTCGTAGATCTCAAGCGCATACACCATTTTTACTATTAATATCGAAAGAAATCAGAATATACAGTGTGACTCAAGAGGCTAGGCCATTAAAAGTGAAAGAAGTTCTAACTGATGGAAGTTGATGAAATTTGGTATACACTATAGGCGCCAGAAATGGAAATATAGGTAAAACATCGGTTCCGCCCATCTAAGCTACTTGCGTACTAGTTAGAAGGCGATAGAGGGAACCCTACTCTCTTATTTTAAGTAAAATGGTATATTTTTTTATTCCATTTTCGAATTCTTTGATGAAATCGAAGAGAACTTTGATAACACTACCGCCATGGTCTTGCGCTGAGAGTTTTTCAGAAAATTTTAAGATTTTTTCCTCATACATTTTCTCATGTAACCCCTTAATATTTGTAGGCATTGATCTGGACGTAGAAAGGTGTGCCCTAGTCAAAAATTTAAAGAAATTGTTGATTATGCCATTTCTTCGTAATGCTAACTGATAGAACCATTTTCAATCAGCCACAAATAAATAATCAAAAAATAAAAAATTACCTGTCTTGGCGTTTTTCGAAATATTCATAAATAAAAAAGTTATGAATATTATGCTTTAGTTTTAACTCATCTTGTATAATTTTTATTAATGATTTAATAAAACAACTACAACTAATAATTTATCTACTATTTTGAATTCGCGGCATTTCCAACGTAATCGTTATCTATTTGGGCTCTTGAATTGTCCGCAACACAGCAAAATATGACCATGACGTACGAATAACCTGTAAAAACCGATTAGATTAAAATCAAAAAAATTATAAAAAGTACATTTCAAAACTTACTGAAGAAAATGTTAGTAAAGAGAGAGTAAAGAATTTCATAGCATAAAATTGAATTGGTGTTTGAGCTCGATTGATGAAGATCAACATGTTTTTCTTGAAAATATTTGAAGTTTCCATCCATTGGGATTCAATGATGGCTTGAGGTATTTTGTCACTCTGCAAAAATACTTTTAAGATTAGGGAGAAGACAAGAACGGATTTTACTTCAGTTGAAACTTGATCAGCAAACCAACAATAAAGTAGAATTTGGAAAGTTAAACCGATTTGATAGGCGATCTGAGACCAAAATTCCTTACCAAACATTGGCATCTATAAAAATCTATTAATTACAGAAATTTCATTAAATTTAATTGTAAATATTACCAATGTCAGTTCGAACATTGTAGCACACATATTCAATACAGATGTTATTAACTGTATTGAAGCAATATGGTCAATGAACGTATTTCCATTTTTAGCAAATCTGAAATTTTTAATAACTTTTTACAAAAGTATAATTACTGTAAATTGGAAAAATATACTCCAATATCTCTTTATGATAAACAATCAGATCCTTTAGAGTCTTATCCATTTCGTTGAGAATTATTTCTTTATTGCCTGTTGAATTTTTAGAAATTCTTCCATTTTTAATCAAACGATCTTCAGTGATTTCGTAAATATTCTTCAATCTGATTGATAAGAACGAACACTGTCCTCTAGTTATTGTTAAAATTAAGGCAACAGAAATATCAACAGCCATGTTTGTCCAAGCAAAATAACTTACAGCCAGTACTTGATGAATATACGTTAACTGATAATAAGGCGTTTTTTGATAATCGAAAGGATACCATGAAACGAACGGTAATTGTCTACCTTTTGCACTATCAATTAACGGACACATTGACCATAAAAGTAATGTCATATTCGCATCAATGATAAAACTGATTGATAACACTTTCCAAAATCTTATAAAACTACAGATTTTCTTACGTTCATTTTCTGTTTGCGGTTGAAATATATCCTGGTCTATTTGTTTTAGTACTATTTTAATAACACGATGATTATGTATTGTAAACAAAGATTTGATAAATCCATTAATTTCACTTAATACAACATATAATGTCGTTGATGACAACATTAAATCATTGTAAATACAACGAAGATTGTAGAGCTTTAAAATAATATCGATTGAAGTCAAGCATAATAGTAGATAACGATAGAATTTGTAAATTTTCATGTAATGTTCACCTTTATGATATAAACCAAGAAATCTCAATGCTAATAAATTATAATCAAACACAGATGATAACTTTTTTGCTTTGGTTGAAGACATCTTTTTAAACCAAAATACGGTTTAGAATTGATTTGAAACTATGAATGCAACTCATATTTATACTGCAAAACTTGTAAGAAATTTATAAGAGACTTAATATAGGGTGTATCACCCTATTTTATCTCGAAATTAAGTTTAGTTGCGTAATACAGCATCTTGATTCAAACTCTTGTTTTCTAATTGAGAATATCAAATGTTGTAGAATATAAACCAAGCTACGACTCCATATAGCAAAGGGATGGTCATGTGTAATGTATAATAGGGTTGTACACCCTGTATATTTCTAGAAACTTAAAGACACAAGTATCATATATATTCTAGCAATTATTGCTTACAATTTTTTATACAACTACACATTATAGACAATAACTTGATAAAGTACATGGAGACTTATTTAATGTTTCATACAATAATTGGTCATACTATTAAAAAGTTTCATTTATATCGGATGAAATAACTGACCAAGTTGTCAAGGTGTAATTGTTTTATTTAGCAGCAATGTAAGCTCATGTAAGGTGAATATCATTTCTGAAATTAGGCTATAAACATTTAAATTTATCAGCTTGATTGTGACTAAATTCTTTGATTTTCTCTAGATTTAAATTCAAATAAAGTGGAAATGTTTTTTAAAAAGTGTTCAGTAGAGCTTCAAAATGTTTGAAAACTTTCCAAAATAAATAATTGTTAATTCAAGTTTAGTATTAGGTTCAACAATAAACGTTCGTATTCCTAGCGCATCCACCATTTCGTACGAATAAAATATATACAGGTGTTTTTTTAAGGCGGCCTTTCTTTCTGGAGATCCTTCTAGCATTAGAAATAGAACAATTTATTACAACACTAATTCAAATAATATCTATCTAAACTATCCAACTTTAAAACAAATTTGTTGACGAATTTTTTTAGTGAAAATACTCCCATAGAAAGACAATAATTCCGCTTAAATAGCCAAGAAGAACCAAATAAACAGCACCAATAAAAATCTTCTTATCTATTAAAATATTATCTATAGATTTACTGAATAGGACATAACGTTTTTCTAATAATGTCACATTATTCAACCAATACGCGGATAAGCCATGTTCAACCATTCTCGATGAGAATGTATTGAAGATTTTTAAAAACGGTGAATATTTTTGTACCGGAAAACCGATATAAAATTCAACTAGACATTCTTTTAAAATTGTTAATTCATTAGTATTTAAATCTTCAATATCGGTTAGATAATTATTCGGTAAACTTTTCGTAATAAAAGCTCTAGCTGATTTTTTTGATTTCACCATTAACTCTGCTAATTTTCGATATCTTACAATATCTGACGACGAGAAGGTGACTTCCAAGAAATCGTCGCCTAACCATTTGATTTCTTTTTCAATCATATCATCAATTGTATCAATCTGATCGAGATATTTCACTCTAGTTAATACGCTGGTCATACCGGCTGTATAATAAGTTTTCAACAATAAACAATATGTTAACCAGATAATAAAAAATGCCCTTAATATGTATTGATTTGATAACGGTGGGAATCTTAAGCTACCCACTGCATATGAATGGATCAAATCAAATAGAATTAATGCTGGATCGTTTCGTGGACGTACACCGAAATTTTTATAAAATACATTAATTATGTAGAAAATAAGGAAAGCAACGAATAGAGTAAGAATGGACATAAACCAAACCATTGGTTGAAACGCTTGGAAAATAAACGTAAAATATGGTGATAAATGCGGTTGTGGTACTAAAAATGTTACACAGACTTGTTGTAATGGGTATGTTGAATCAAGATTTTTACTAACAATCGACACATGCCAATGGGAACACGTTGCAAAGTCCACTGTACCATTCTCAACCATATCTAAAGCTTTATGCCAGAAATCATTGAAATCATCACCAATTTTCTTCAAAATCTCATATTTAATGTGGTAATTTTTCAAAAATTCATTCATCACAACAAATTCAACACCACCAGTAATCCTGTCGTTATCCTCAATGATATAGTAAGGGTTGCAAGGGAATGTTGCAATAGTCACAGATTTATTTCGTGGTACAATCATAGTCGTCCATTCAAAATTCTCCTGTTGGTTTAATTTTCGTTTTTTATAAATTGATTTTATCACCTGTTTATTATCATCGAATTTTAACAAGAAAATATCAACACCGTAATCTTTCGTTGCAATTCGATATTCTTCTTGTAAATCTGTATCGTTGTCGTTATGATAAATTACAATACGTTCATACGGTTTAATGTTGTGATAAATTTGTAAATTCGCCATAATTAATTTACCGGTATCGTTTAAATTATTCGTACAAATTATAGCTCCATTACACAAGGAATTAAATTTGGTTTGTTGGAATGTATCGAAATCAATCGAAACTATCGGTAGATTCGTTAATGTTAAAGATTTAATTAAGAAATTCTCATTAATTGTATTATTTGTAATGTAATACAGACAGTATTCTTTGAAGAAGATTTTCTGGAGAATCTCAGATAGTTTATTACCCAAAATATTTTGATTTATTACTAACAAATAGAGCACTAGTAGTGATTTGTTCATATTGAACTCTATATGTTGATAAACAACTTAATAATAGACGAATTTTCAAATAATTGACAGTTTTATTGTTCGTATTTGTCCATTGAATAAACATGTTATTGGAAAAGAAATTAAATTGTTTGTATTGTGTCGCAATGTCCATTGTACCCTTTAATTTACTAAATAAATATTAACATTCTTCATGATAAATTAAAAGATTAAAATTTGTACAAATACAGAACGAACATTTGAAATAGTTAAACAATAATTACAGCTAATGGTCTTTTTGTATTTTTCTTCTGATAATTTTAATGTCGCCCCAGACAATTTAGAATTTGGGGGCCCCCATGTATAGTATTGAATTTTTATTCGGGAGAGAATCCCTCTAATTTATTTTAAAATCTGATAATTCATAAGAAAACGTCATGGTCATAAATAAACGCAATTAGTTTAGTTACTTCTATTGCTAAACGTAAAACAATCTAAAATTTAATGAAAAATATGGGGTGCAAATCACATCATTTCTTTGCATAAGTAACAGATACAGCCATTTTGTCGCTGGTGCAAATATTAAGAAATGTTCAAAATAATTGGGTTGTTATCTAAAATCTTCTATTTGTGCTCAAATAAAGACCAAATAATCAATGTTCAATATTTTGTGTTTGCCGTAAGACAACAAAATACGACCACGATAATCGTACAACCTTTAAATTCAATTCGAATCAAAACTAAAACTGAAATTATATTGAATTCTTACGCCTGAAAATGTCGGTAAAGACAGTATGAAAAATCCCAAAGCTCTCATTTCAAACGGTTGTTGTGCTCGTCTTATAAGAAACAGCATGTTCTTTTTGAAGCTTTGTGGAGTATCCACCCAATCCGATTCGAAAATGGCTTCACGAATTTGTCCACTCTAAAACAATACATTTTTTAAAAAAATATCAATTAGGTACAATTTTTAAAGTATACTTCATTTAATACTTGATCACCAAACCAACAGTAGAGGATAATTTCGAAAATTACTGATGATTGATAGAAAACTAATGACACGAATTCTGAACTGTTTATAGGCACCTTTGGGGTACAAAAATTAATCATTGCTTTTTTTGTTATAATTTTAATATTTACCAAAGTTAATTCAAACATTGTTGTGCATAAGACCAAAACTGTTGTTATTAGTTGTGTTATTGCAATCGGATCGGTGAATAATTCTGCCGTTTTAGCAAATCTACAAAAAAAAAACACGCCAAAAATTAATTTACAAACTGGAACAGATAAAGCTACTCTAGAATTTTTTGATGATAAACAATGCACTCTTTTAAAGTCTCGTTCATTTCTTCAAGAATTCTATCTTCTTTATCTTGCGAATCGTTGGATATTCTTCCATTTTCCACCAATCGATCTTCAGTAATTTTATAAATATTCCGTAATCGTACACATAAGATACTGAATTGTCCAGCAATGATAGCAATAATACCAGCAACAAACACATCAACAGTTGTTGTAAGGAAACCCTCAACAGCTACTACAAATATCTGATAAATATACGATAATTGATAATTTGGAGTTGCTAAAGAATCGTATGGGAACCATGAAACACCCGGTAAACGACGTTCCTCGGTCTTATCAAACAATGGGAATAAAGCCATCAAGACTATAGCACCAAATACACTACCAGCATAGATTAATGATATTGCTTTCCATACATTTATAAATTGTTGTAATTGATAACGTTCTTGTTGTGTTTTCGGTTGAAAATCATCTTCATCTAATCGATTTAGAATTGATTTAATTATCCGATGTTTATGGACGACAATACGAGTTTTCGTAAGTGAACAAATTTCACTGGCAACAATATATAGCGTCGATGATAAGAGTATTAAATCTTTATAGATGTAACGAAAATTATAAACTTTTAAAAAAACACAAGTCCATGCCATTATTGATAACCAATAGTGATAGATTTTGTATAATACACCACTATCTATCCACATACTTGAAATTTTTATTGCTTTTAGAACATACGAGAAAGGTGTTAACAATCTACCACCATTGATTATATCAAATCTATCAATAAATGGTGACATATTCTAAAAGTATCAGTACCGAATATGAATTAGACTAAAATATTAGCTTCGAGCGATATTTATATCAGGAGAAATGTGTTTTTAATTATAGATTTAAACAGGTAAACTTATTATGTATTATGAGAATTCCAGATTGATAAAAATTTGTAGAGGCGGATTTTTCTCAGGAAACTTTTTGTTGGTAATTAATATTTGAAAATATCCAGTCTTCGCCCAAAAAAATGTAGGTAGTGACTCTTGCTTTATTGATAATTATACCGGGTGATTCAACTAAAACGAAAAGTTAATATGGTAACTCCCATTATTTGGCGAGCGATTCGAGAAATATTTCAAGGATTTATAGCAGAGTCCCTAGAGTAGGTATGTATATTTTAGCGAAATTTGAACCTCGTAGTTCATTTGGAAGTTGGTTAAAAAACGTTAATTTCTGATTTTCAAAAACGAACTAAGCACGCATAATGACTTAGAATGACTCGAGGATTCTCTCAACGTTGATTAAAATTTCTGGATTCAACACTGATTTGAAGAAAGACGTTTCTTTTTTGATTGTGAGTATCGATAAATTAATCAAATGCAATCAAGCGCACCTACTTAAGAGCACTTCCGCTAGATGGCGCCACTGTCGCCGCCGCTCCTGCTCTTTGGTTTGTGTCCCTACTAGGAGCACCAGGGTATGACCAGGGCTAGGAGGAAGAGGCGGGATTTGGCTACTGAATAAAAAATATTGTTTATGATGCATTTAATTTTTATTTATTTGACGACGCGTATCCCTTATCAAAGTTTGCAGTTGTTTTCTATGATCTTCCGTAAACTGCCCTCCAGGAGGTGTTTGATTGTAGTCTACAAAGTCATCCCACCCTCCGGGACCTGGGGCTTCTCGTAACCGCATGATGTTGTTTCCAATTTTTGAAATTAATCCCAATATCTGCTCCTCGTTGATGGTTAGTGCCATCCACTTCTTTACGATTGATGTCGCCTCCTAGTGGTGACACTTGACAATGTGCTCAGATATGTTTTTGAACACGATAAAATGGTTATCATAGGGGCAAACCACCCTGTCGTCGAGACGTGGATTGGTCGATAGGTTTCTTTCTTCGTTTTTTTTTTGTAGTGACAGTTGTCTGATTACACAAAATAGCCAATTTTGTTAACTGATGTTACAGGGGCTGTTTTGTTTTTCATAATGATCTTCAACTCAACCAATATCATTCAAAATTTGTAGCCATATATTGAAACTGAACGCTTCTAATAGATCATGAACAATCTTTGGGTCACCCTTTGAAAATCAGTGTTTTTTTTTCAAATATCACTGTAAAGGTTCAATATTTTTTACTGATTTAAAAACTACTCAATATAAATTGCTAGGACTATCAAAAGGTTCAAGCTGTGTTTTCATCCCTTGTTGGGGTTAAAGTTATAGATGATTATATGCCATTTTTGGTTTTTTTGTCATTTTCTACACTATTTTAAAACATATCACTTTAAAATTCTAATGATAGAGAATTCTCTGTGTTTAAAATAATTTTGGAAATGATTTATCGAACTATTGTAATGATAATGAATAGTTGAGGTCTCCGTAGGTGGAATACTGCGTATATCTTTGAGTTTCTATTTTATTTCTCATAGAACCTTGTTTATTATTATTTGTTTTATTTAATTATATATTTGATGGGAGGAGTAGTTGGAATAGTTTGCGTAATCTAAGCTACTCATTGTGAATATAATTAATTTTTAATGAAACCTCCAAGTACTTGTAAGTTTTATTTCCATTTGAGTCTATTTTATAAGAGGTGGTTACTTTAATATAAGCTTACAATAAACTTTCTTACATGAAACTATTATTATGCTTTCTTTAATATTTATTGCTATTACCGATTTCTTTTTAGATATTCTTACGTACCTACAGTGACGGTCACAAAAAAGAGACCAACTCTTGACTATCTTTAGTGAGAATATCACATATTTTCGTTCGTGTGAGTCAGGTTATTTCTCTCTTGAGGGTAAGAAGGTGGGCATGTAAGATGTAAGAGGTGTTGGAATATCTTCCCACCTCACGAAATTTATAGAAAATATTTGCATATGTAGGTAAATACCCAAAAGAGTACCAGTAACCCCATCCCCATCTTTTTTCTCAAATTATCACCTGTCAAGATTCTGGTACATTGTGACCATCTTCTTCAAAAGCCTCTTTTACACAGTCCTACAAAAAATGGTATCTTTTATATGCTCGTCACTGTACAATACATTTACATATTTTGTGTTGTAGGTGATTTTAATTGAAGCTTGACTAAC
>JAZBGW010001173.1:0-17129 GCA_037464815.1 Mylabris variabilis
TGCTCCAAAGCTTTCTATTTTGGAAAAATATGATAAAATTCTGAATAGCAGTGAAAACTCTTGGACCCTGCTTTTTCGTACATTTCCTTTATAACTGGCTAAAACTTAACCAATATTATTGATTTTTAGTATGTATCAGGTAAATTTACATAGAAAATTGGAATAACTTTACAAATCGTCAAGAATTTTCTTGTTAGTTTTCCGATAATTGACCAAAATTTAAAAAAATTTCAAACATTATTAACTTGTATAATCTTAAAGATAGAGAAAGGTGCGACACGTTTTTAGAACTTTAGAACATGCACCTTGAAACGCCCCATCTAACGCACGTTTACTTTTTGGAGCTTCTTAAAAAATAACAATTTTTTGAATAATATCTCCATAGGCCCCTTAAGAACTACCTGTCTTTTGCGAGAGTAGGGTTTAAGTCGCACTTTGATCGGTTTGACAACCACTATTTCTAATCCAGCACAGTTTTCTTTACTAATTTAACTAATTTTGAATCTATTTTCAAGATACGAGACGTTATCGAGCTTGTTAAATAAATTGTGTACACAATACTACGATATAAGTCCATTAGAATTCGATCAGAAACGTTCAGTAAATCCGGATTATATACGAAAATTACAAATCAATAAAAATTGGTATATAAATCAAATTAAAATCAAATGTAATGATAATGATCTAGGTCGTGAAACTGCAGAATTATTAAATAAAATGAATTCGAATGAAATTATTGAATTTATGACAAATCATGAATTTAATCGTGCCAATTATATTGAATCATTACGTTTCAATGTAAATTTATATCGTAGAAAACAGATAACATCAACACTATTACAGGCAACTATTGATTGTTTATTGAAAGAGATTGATTTGATTTGTATGGATATACCTGAAACATTTCCGAAAAATTATAATTTTCAACCGATTAATAATGACTTAATAATTTCAATTAGTTATCTTATAGATTCGTTAAAATATTTAAACGATATTGAAATTTCTAATAATCATCTAGTGAATTTAATGAGATTTGGTGTAATCAGTTTGAAGGTGATTAGTGATTCGATTAAAATCGATCATAAGGATTTTAATGTGAATCTAATCAATTCTACGATTAATTTTTGTAAAATTCTATGTAAAAATCACAAAATTCTATCAGTATTCTCAAAAGATTGCAACATAGTTTGGTTGAATTTATTCGTTACAAATCTCTATGAAATTATCGAATTTTTATTAATTGACGATGAACCATTACCAATGATTACAAGGCATGTATTAGAGAGGACTTTAGAAGATCCAATAACACGATCTGCCGGTGAAATATGTTATCTATTACACACGCTAGTTTGTTGGTTGTATAAAGTGAAAAATATTGAAATTAATGTGCCAAAATTCCTGTTTAATCCCATAAAAAGTATCATAATATCACTATCAAATCTACCTGTTGTTAATTCGTATGTTTTGATACCGTCAAATGTATGGAAAAGCGGCTGGTTACCGGAATTATCCGGTGATTTTAACACACAAGTACCACCATTGCCTGTAAATTTTCTACAAGAAATCGATATTCTTGAAGAATTCATTTATAGGTAAATTAAACGAATTTATACAGGGTGATTCAAGAGGATGGTCTATTAAAAGTATAACAATTTCTGATTGATTGAAGTTGATGAAATTACTGATAATATGATCCATGGTCTAGGGCTGAAAGTTTTTCAGATATGTCAACTTTGATTTTGAATTTTGCGGTGTTCGATTAAAAAATTCATATTTTTGAAGATATAACATTTGAAACTTGGAATTTAAGTAGTACAATTAATATACTTTTTATCAATTTATACAGCGTTTAATTATCTTTCAGCGTTTATCTGGAATATTTTTTTTTAGGCAATTTTCAATTATAATATCGTGCTTACTTTAAATGGAACGCCATATTTATCTTTATCTGGTTAGATAGAGAAAAAATGCATCGTACTTTAACAACTTTTCAGTTTTTCAAAATTTTCAGTTTTGTTTAATTTTCTCCCCTGAAAGAAAATGTAAAACATAGAAGGCTAAGAAAAACAACTTTCAATTCAATTGTCACAATTAACACGAAAATAATTAATTTTAGAGAATCTCAATGATGAAAAATGGAAGATATTGATAATTAATTAAAGCAGTATTTGTTGGATTTATTTATGTAGAATGTGCTAAAGTTGTAGAAAAAAACTAGGGAATGTTACAGATTTTTTTCTCTATACAACCATATAAGAAAAATATAGTGTTCCATTTAAAATTGACTGAAAGAAAAATTTTTTTCAGCTAAATGCTGAAAGATAATTAAATTTTATAAGCTTAGATGGAAAGTACATTGCTTGCGCTGTTAGAATTCCAAATTTTAATCTTCCAGCTGCAATAGTTTCTATGTTATGATTTTTTTAATCGAACACTGCAAAATTTAAAATTTCGTTGAAGTATCTAAAAAACGTTCAGCGCTAGATCATAAGTAATATGATCAATCTCCATTGATTTTGTCAAAGAATTCAAACATGCAATAAATATACTATTCTATTTGAAATAAGGGAGCAGGGTACACTACCCCGTGTAACAGGGGTTGCTAGAATAAAGAAACGAATACTTTTATCAAGTAGAACTTCATATACTTTTAATAGGGCATCCTCTTGAATCACCCTGTATAATTATGAAGTTAATGCAATTTTTTTACCATCCAGGGTCGCTTTATTAGGCTGGACGAGTCGGCAACAATTCGAAGAAACATGGATGTGCCTTCTGACTGTTTTGTGTAACATTTCTAATAACAATAATAATATCAATGATAATGATGATAAATTGGAACAATGTTACATAATAAATGCATCATGTTTAGCCGTTAAAGCTATAACCACATTATTATTAAAAACATTAATTCAACCATTACCTGGTTGTATGATGAATGAGACTAAATTGATGCATGTACCGCGCGATGAAACGATTAATATCGATAATATTTGCATTGAAAAATTGCGTAATCTACATGAGAATATTGTGAATAAATATGAAGAATTCCATGAATATTTACCGAAATTGTTTAATGTTTTTGAATGGAGAAATTTCGAAAAATTCGACCATCATTACAGCTATAATCAATTATCAATTAAATACTTGTTGATTGCAACGAAATCTATCGAAATTGAAGACAATTGTTATGCATCAAATGCGTGGACGGCACGCGAACGATCTTTAGAAAATTACGGTTTAGATATCAATTCTTGTCTACAATTTCTATTAGATTTCTACAGTCAATTATTGAAACAAACAACAACAATAACACCGTTGAATTTCCTCCATGAAATGGTGCGTTCAATTGTAATAATCTCTGATCTGTTTAACGATCGCCAACAATTCAGTTGGTTATTGGAGATGTTTTTCGAATTGGCGAAAATTCACACATCTGAAGATGAATTGTTGCACCAATATTTGATTGTTGGTATTTGTAAATCAGCAGCTGTTTTAACACCGGTATTGTCGGTTGAATTATTCGAAATGATTGTTGTGTAAATTTTTATTTTTACAGGATTTAGAAATTTATGAAAGTATAAAAAAGATGTTGGTGTTGTATTTGAAAAGTTCCATTTTAAGCTCACGAATCGCCTGTTTACATGGCTTATTATATTTGTTGGAAGGTTGTAAATTATCCAATATTAGTATTGGTGGAATTTCCGATGAGATGCAATTAATACTACCGTGTGCAGTGGAATATGTTCAATGTAATTTAAATACAAATAATTGGTGATTTCCTGTTGATTCTATGATTGTTTTCTATTATTAATGGTTGTATTGTAGTGTTTTGAAGCGATCAAAACAACACACGATGTTGGTATGGTCGTTGGCGTTCTTTATAATCGAA
This sequence comes from Mylabris variabilis, assembly GCA_037464815.1. Lineage (NCBI taxonomy): Eukaryota > Metazoa > Arthropoda > Insecta > Coleoptera > Meloidae > Mylabris > Mylabris variabilis. The sequence continues at coordinate 3,893 of JAZBGW010001173.1, forward strand.
AACGTTGATGAGGTTCATTTAGAAACGAATTTTGTTATAAACACCCTACAGGCTGCTCTACATATTTTATTACAACAACAACAACAACAACAAATCAATACTCTACAAGTATCATTGATGAAAAGTTTTGAACGTTTGATGATTGTAAAACGGGCGGTTTTACAAAAAGTCGATAAATCCGTGATAAATTTAGCTTTAGAGAAATTAAAAAATGACGATCCTGTTGTAGCAATGATGGGTCTTCAACTATTATTAACATACATGTATATCGGTATTTTTTCTGTTAATAATTGTGATAATTTTTGTAAATTTCAATGATTATTCTAGATTGTTCGCAATATTTTGAAAATGCCGATAATTCAACTTTAATGCAATCAAATCCTGATCATTTAGTACAAACTATAGAGAAAATATCAGCAATTTTCGAATATATTAAAAAGGGTTGTATTTTCAACATAGAAATTATCTGTTGGGTATTACCTGACATACTCAACGATTTCTTCTCGCCGTCTGATGTATTAACCAAGGTTATTGGTGAATTTCTATCGCCACAACAGCCACATCCGAAACTGTTGAGTCGTGTAGTTTTCAAAGTGAGTTTTCTAATAAATCACCACCGTATTTGCAATAATTTATTTTTGATTGTGTAGATTTTCGAACGGGCTATAGAAGAGAATCAATTATCACTATTGCAAGATTGGGTTGTTTTCAGTTTATCAAATTTTACGCAATCGTTATCAATCGGTATGGCTACATGGTATTTAACGTGTTTCTTTATTAGCGCCAGTACGAATCAATGGTTGCGTGCATTCTTCCCTTATGTACAGACACGTGTTGGTCGTTACGAGTATGAAGATCGGAAATTATTGTGTATTGTTGGTGTTGATTTTTATAATAATTTAACGAACGATAAACAAAAACAAACATTCATTGAAAATTTCAATAAAGTCAAAAATCAATCGGATGCTCTATTTGAGGATTTGTTGAAATCGTTGTAAATTGTAAATAAATGTTGAAATTGTACATTAATGTACTGTTCTCTAAGGATAAATATTAATTATTGAACAATTATTAGTTTATTTTAACAGGAGCGGATTTGGGCATGGTCCTTATGGGCCTCAGCCCAAGGCCCCAACCAATAAAGATACCATTTCGCTCCCAAAAAATGTAAAACATATCGATAAGGCCGTGGCAGACTGGCAACCTTTTCCTGTCCGGGCAATTATTATGAAAATCGATCTTCGGTAAAACAATAATAATCATTTTTAGTATCAGCCACGATCGTTCCACATCGGATTTTGCATAATAGGAGCTCTTCTAATTGAATTGGTCCCTCTTTAATTAAGGTGGGGGCAAATCATTTACCATTAATTAAGGGTCAATAATACAGATCTTCCATATTCAGTGTCGGCGCTATAGTTTCTCCTTCCCTCGAGACTATTTTAGCTCATTTTAAAATTGATCAAAAAACGAACTAAATACGCAAAACAAGATAAAATTACTCCAAGATCCTCCCAACGTTGATTTTTTCATTTTTCCCCATTCCATTCTAGAATAAATGCGACATTCCCACCTATTCCAGAGTAAAATTAAGAAAAACGAAAGAAAACAATGTTGGGAGGATCTTAGAGCCATTCTAAGTCGTTTTACGTGTTTAGTTCGTCTTTGAAAATCGCGATATCGTAAGAAACAAGCGTTTTTTGATCAAGTTTAAACTGAGCTACGAGATTCTAATTTTGCTAAAATGGCCTCAAGGGATTACCCTACAAATCCTTGAGAGATTTTTCGAATCACTCGACAAATCATGGGGGTTACCATAAGAGCTTTTCGCCTGATGTGAATAACCCTGTGTAGTATCGGATTGAAGTTCATTATCGAACTTTGATAATAGACTTTATCTACGACTTATACATAAAGTGACTATTGTGGTTTTTACAATATAATGCCCTATATTATTACCTATTATTTTCTGATTGGCTTACGAGAGGGAATAATAGTTCATTATTTTCTCCGGTAAGTCAATCAGAAAATAGTATTTGAATCATTATTTCTCCTAATGTCAAAAAACCATGATGACGACAAAAATAAATACAACCACAGGTTTAACAAGTAGTCGAAAGTCTTTCGTGCGATTTTGAAACATAGTTTCTGTAAAATGTAAGAATTCCATGGCAACGACAGAAAAATAAATAAAACGACAGTTTTAACAAATAGTTCTAAAATCGAAAATGATGAAGCAGGTAAATATTCTTGTACACCATCAATACCTGTACACTTAGAAATAAGTCATAGATAAAGTATAGTATACAACTCGCTATAATGTGTGCTATTATTACCTCGAATAATCGTCATTTTCGGTAATAATAGTACTTATTATTTATTATAGCCTCGTTGTATAATTTGCTATTATAATTATATTCGACATAAAGAATTTGAGATCCAATACAGTTTTTTGACAATGTCTTGCCATAGCTAATCCAAACTTGGACTAACTGGATATGCCCCCAAACAATGTTAGTCCAGGGCTCACAATGTTAACGGTCCGCTCCTGTCTTTTAGTTTAATCAATTGCAAAAATATTCGAAAAATATTCTGTGTTATTAATTTTGGTGGATGCGCCGGGTTTGCATTTTTTTCTCTTGTTGTTTTGTTTGTTAATAAAAAAAATAATGGGAAGTTTCAAGTTTTTCCCCAGCTGATGTAATTTGAACAAAAATCATCCTTTCTATTCAACACATTGCTTTAAATTTCATTACTTCAATAGCCGCAGAATGGAATGGGAATGGCTGCATTCCAGCGTATTCATTCGTCTCATCCTCAAGTAGGCTACTGGAACTGGATCTCAATATTGTGTGATGAGACTATATAGGTGTCTATATCTATATCTATACATATGCTGTCAACATTCTATTAAATTCCTGTTAGAATGGATCGTCGGCAAAAAACACACACCAACACACAGACAATATTCTTCAAACCAATTTCTCTATAAAACGTATTTAATTAATACAGCAGAGTTTATTTATAACAATATTTAAAAGATATAGAATTATTTAGTTTTAATAAAATAACAGCTTGCGAATTACATATGTTGAAACCTGCATTTTATTTACTTGATTATCAATATTCATCCATAATCAATACTAATTGAAGACAAATTTTTCTACTTTCTTTAAACGATTACAAGTCAAAGAGAACCGCAATAAGCTACCCAGTTCTTTAAATAGGTAAATAGGTCATCATGAAATATTTTAAGTGTTTCTAGAACTTTCTAAGCTTCTTCAGATGGTATAATTTTGCTGCCAATATCTAAAAAATTAATCCAGTCATTTGCCTAATGAATTAAGGGAATATCAACTTCATCATCAGTGTCTATTAATTTTAACTTTAATTCCTCTTTTATCTTATGCTTACAACATAGTCGTTATGAGCGGAATAAAGTGTACGATCATCTAAAAGAAGAATCGCAATCAGTAGAGTTAATAGTAATTGTAATAATTAGTTTCCAATGTTGAATTTTATTTGTACAAACGTTATAAAACGTCTAACGATTGTCTGATGACGCGCCCGTTCTTCTTCTATAATTAAAATTTCAATTGAGACGCAATCGTCGGTAAATTATTGGTTAGAAGAATTCGTTTTGATTTCCGCTTCAACGAATCGTTGGAAAAAGCGTCGTGTTCGGGGGGTTGGTGGTAAATTATCGCTGTATATATAGAGTTAAACGGTGTGGTTGATCAGTGGTGGTGTCGACGACAACGACGACGACGACGACGATAATAACACGGGTGGTAGTCAGTTCAGTCAGTGGTTGTATTTCTTTGTGTATTGTTACCCCCTTTTCAGTTTCTTCAAAATTCTAACCGTGTATTATTATAATTGGATAAATTGAACCGCACATAGGTACACATACACAAACAAATAAGCAACAGGTAGGTCAATGAAGACCCTTCAACAGAACTTTAATCCGTTCAATTTTTGACCTTTGGTCTTTTTTATAATGTTTCCACCTTATCTAAGGCTTGCTTTGAATATTAATAGATATTCAAAGAAAGGATATCAATTGATTTCCTATATTACATCCTATATCTACTTTAATTAAAGCCAATGTAAGGCATTTAATTTCGTCAATGAAAAGTTGATAAAGAGGACGTCACGTACAGGCATACTTGAATCACTTTTTAGAATACTCCCAGTTTCTTTATTCGTACAGCTATTCTTGAACAAGACTACGAAATTATCGAAGAGGAACGTACATCATTTTATTCTCCACATTAATGGGTTTCCCAACAATTTGCAAGGACAAAATCGTGTTATGATTAAATTCTACACCCACACAATAATCAAAAAAAATTCTCTTATTTTAATAATTTCGCTCGCATTTATTAATTTCATCTTCTCTATTTATGTACAAAAACAAGAAATGGATTGTGATGAGTTTCGCGAACGTGGTAAAGAAATGGTCGAATATATCTGTGATTATTTAGATCAAATTGAAACAAGACGTGTAACACCGGCTATTGAACCGGGCTATTTAAGGAAATTATTACCGGACGATGCACCCCATCAACCGGAAGATTGGGATGCAATAATGCGGGATGTTGAAACGAAAATTATGCCCGGTGTTACACATTGGCAACATCCTAGATTTCATGCGTACTTTCCATCTGGCAATTCATTTCCTTCAATATTGGGCGATATGCTGTCCGATGGAATTGGCTGTATCGGATTCTCTTGGGTAATTATTACACTGAAAAGAAAATTGTTTATAATACAGAATTTTAAAAAAATTCAGGCAGCTAGTCCGGCTCTAACTGAACTGGAAACTATCGTGCTAGATTGGCTTGGGAAAGCGATCGGTCTTCCAGATGAATTTTTAGCGTTCAAAGAAGGCAGTCGTGGTGGTGGTGTTATTCAAGTAAAATAAAAACCTTTAATTTTTTTAAAAAAGTAATAAAGTTATTGTAGACTTCAGCTAGTGAGTGTGTTCTGGTGTCGATGCTCGCCGCGCGAGCTCAAGCCCTGAAACGCCTAAAACAACAACACCCATTCGTCGAGGAAGCTTTACTTTTATCCAAATTAATGGCGTATTGTTCGAAAGAATCCCATTCTTGTGTTGAGAAAGCCGCCATGATCTGTTTTGTAAAATTACGAATCTTAGAACCGGATGAGAAATCCGCATTGCGTGGCAAAACTCTAATGATGGTATCATTCAAAAATCAAGCAAATTTCTTTGGTAAAAATCGATGAATTTTAGGCAATGGAAGAAGATGAAACTATGGGCTTGATACCGTTTTTCGTATCAACAACTCTAGGTACAACATCGTGTTGTTCGTTTGATAATTTAGAAGAAATCGGTCCTGTATGCCGGAAATTCCCGTGTGTTTGGTTGCACGTTGATGGGGCTTATGCTGGTAATGCTTTTATTTGTCCTGAATTGAAATATCTATTAGCCGGTATCGATTATGCTGATTCGTTTAATACGAATCCAAATAAATGGCTATTAACGAACTTTGATTGCTCCACAATGTGGGTAAGTCTTCGGGACTTTTCTTTCTTTTTTCATGGACACGATAAGTATTCAAGGTAAGGGACAGGATTAGATTGACTTCAGCATTAGTAGTGGATCCTCTGTATTTACAACATGGTTATTCAGATGCGGCAATAGATTACCGCCATTGGGGGGTGCCGTTGAGTCGTCGTTTCCGTTCGTTGAAATTATGGTTTGTTTTACGCAGCTATGGAATCTCTGGCCTACAAAATTATATACGTCACCATATAAAATTGGCGAAGATTTTCGAGAAACACGTGTTGAAAGATTCAAGATTCGAAGTCTGTAATGATGTTCAAGTGAGTAAATTTCAATTCAAAATAAAAAATTATAATAATAAATATTGACGTGTAATAATAACAGTTTTTTTGGTTTGTAGTTGGGACTTGTGTGCTTTCGGCTGAAAGGCTCCGATAAGTTGAATGAAAAACTGTTGAGTAATATCAATGCATCTGGAAAACTTCATATGGTCCCTGCTAACGTCAACGATAAATATGTCATTAGGTTTTGCGTCGTTGCCCAAAACGCCACCGAGGCCGATATTGGTACAGATTTTCTATAATTAACTGAAAGTACAGGTGTTGATTTCGGTACCGTTACAGATTACGCTTGGAAAGTGATTGTAGAATTCGCCGAAGAACTTCTAGATAGTCAAATCGTTGACAAGGAACAGGTGATTGCTTTCCCACTACACACCCAACGATTTGTTGATAAAATTTTAATAATGTCGCACAAAATAAATATACAAAAATTGACAATCACCAGAGATATACGACCACGTGAATCATAGTTCCAATTTCGCGATTCTGATGATATCATACAATATTTTTAGAAATTTTATACCCTTCGAAAAAATCGAAAAAAAATCTAATAACACACATATTTCACGCCTACCAATATTTTTATCATTATTAATAAACTTCCAGGAATTACAAGATGAAGTCTTCGATTTATTGGAACGCAAAAAGAAACAGACGTTAGCACAGAAACGTTCATTCTTCGTACGTATGGTTAGTGATCCGAAAATCTACAATCCATCAATTGCTAAAGCTCTACCGAGCGCCCGCCACCATCTGCATTTGTCACAAGTGGCAGACTCGCCAGATTCTAGTAGCATCAATATCCAACCACCATTGTTAGTACCACAGGGAAAAGTCCTAGAAGTGATCAATGATGAGATGTTTTTATTGTTGTAGGAGCGCCTCGTGGATCAGTTGGCCGTTGGCGTTTCTTTTCCAGACCGAAGATGGGAGTGCCAGTGATTTACCGATACGTTTCCGGCATTTAGACACAAAAGTCCGGCTGAAGGCCAATTCGAAAACTGTTGATAGCGGTGGACAATCATCGTCGCCGGATGGCGAAAATAGCAAATCACCGAAACGATCACCGGTCCTATCAAGGAGGTCATCACCAAATTGTGACAATAAATGAAACACTCTGTAATGAAATCTGATTGTAAGATGCTTAGAAACCAATAAAATTAGCAAATTATCCAGAAAAAATTGATAAAATTTATATTTAAAGAGGAAATTTATTGAACGAATTCGAGTTGGAACAGCACGTGTTTAGCTTATGTTAACATTAAATAAATTGTGTACAGTGAATTTAAAACAATTCCAAAGAAAACGCTAACAATTTCAGCGTAAAAATAAACGCTTGTTATACACCTGAACAGTGTCATTTCCTGAGTGTCATTTCTAGAATTCCGACAGGAATTCCACAAATTACAATTTTTTGTCCTCTCAAAAAACACTCGTATTACATAAAATGACCGAATGAAGCTACTTTTGTCTTGATAGTTTGCATTTTATTTCGAAAATTGATCAAAAAAAACGATATTTATAGAAAATGATTATCGGCGAGATTATTATAGATTGAACGTCAAACCACCACCCCCAATTAGCCACAATAATTTTAGCTTAGATTCTAGACCAGAAATAGAAAAATCAGATCTATTAATTTTTTAATATTCGATTAACACGCCGGAGAAATACTATTTTTAGATAAAAATTTGCAAATGATGATGTAATCGTTTTTGTTGTGAAAGTAGGTAAAAATTAATGTTACATTGATGATCATGACATTGGCCAATGTCCAATTGTTAAGGTCATCATACATTGCATAATTACACAACACCAATAATCGTCGTCTAATAACACGACCATTTTTGGTTGGGGTGAAGAATTCAAGTGTGTGTAGAAATTTTGGTGGATTGTCAAACAAATAATTTACGTTATGCTATAGAGTGAAAAGTGAAAGTCGCTTAATATGGTTAATTAATCGCGAATCTATGTGGGTTGGCTTCGATTTGGATAAAAATCTTTTCGATTTTTTCCTCTTCGTTGTAACCTTGTGGTACAACAAGATGTGTCATTCGAGGTGAATGCCTTCTTGAGTCTCATCCAATGTATAGTTTGCTTGTAGAAATAGTGAAAGATGACTTATAAGTCAAATTATTTTAAAACAGCAACTCTTGACCAGCCTTCTTCCCATTACTACTCTTTACATTATCTGATGTTTATATTCGATTCTTTTATCCAATTTTATATCCGAAATCATCTCGGATTTAAGATATTTTCATCTTTACATTATCCAAGACTGTTACATGTGTACGCAGGCGCTAACCTTTAAAAATCGTTGATAACAAAAGATACCAATGCTTTCAACTTGCATATAACCTCAAGACAGCTTACTGCGCATGTCACTTTTTGGCAAATCGAACGGAATCTCGGATGAAATTAAAGACCATCCTATTTTGAATGAAACGGATAGAAACTGGAAAGCTTTCTCGGATGCGGCAACTCGGATTAGAAACCGAGTGGTGTAAAGACACAAATTTATCGTTTTATTTGCTCGGAACAAAAAATCGGATGTAAACTCGGATGATGTAAAGTGGATTTTAGGAAAAGTAGGTCTTTGTCCACATCTTTTGTAAAATTCATTTCATTGCTGTTGTTATTTCTTTGTGAAACAAACTATACAAGAGGGTGTTTATCTCTGAATCATTGTTCTTTTTTCCTCGATTAAACCGTTGAACCACAACAATAAAAAGACTGATTTGGAATTTTTGGAGCCTTTGGATTCTGTATTATTTCTTACCACATTATACACCAGACACGGTTCTGAAAGCACACAAACCTAGACGAATTTCTAGGAAATTAACCTTGTCTTTATTCTAACAATACAAGACGACATCAATCGAAAATTGAAAAGTGTTTAGAATCAAATTTCCGTCGAAAAATTAAGAAATCATCAATATTGAAAGTATTTGTCCGACTGAAAGTTGTTTAATCAACTAAGATAGTAGAGAGTGTGCGAATTTTAATTGAGAAAACTAGAAGAGAAACTAATTAATTGATCGTTTACGCAAAAAAACAGGGGGATTTTTTTTTAATCAACGATGAATGAGAAGAGAATTAGCCCTAAGCTATTATCCAATCGAGATTTCCCCAAAATATTAAAATTACGACAACAATAGAATAGGTCAAGATTTAATTATATGTGAAAATAGTAAAATTGTACGTAAATGATGAATCATTATCGCACAATTTTAACCTTTGCAAAATTAGGATCGAATTCAAATAGATCCGTTACACACTTTTACATAAATAAAGAAATTTTTGTTATTTTCAAATTGAGTCATTCGATCTATAAAGTGTTAAAATAAAACACGCTATACTGTTAATTATCGAAGAAAACAATGTGATTTATCATCAACGAAAAGCGGATATTATGGTAAACTTTCACCGAGTCTAAAATAGCGGAAGTTGAACAGTTCTATGCAAATATACAGAAGAAACGACAAAAAAATAAAGTACAAATAATTACAACAAAGAATCCTATTGGAATTACCAATAACGTACAATGGAAAAAATTTACATCCGCATATTAATTGTAACACAATATTTTAATCAAACCAGATGACAATGCAAATTACAAATTAAAATACTTAATAATAGATAGATAGATAGATGTGATTCCGGATAAACTGGTTCAATGACTTTCATATACCTACTAGGACACAGGGAAAAATTATGCAAAAATCCTACCGGGTATCCCACTTAAAAGTGATATTTCTTTGAAACTCACCGCAAAAATTTATCAAAATCAAACTTTTGAGAATTGTAAATCTTTGCTCATTATTTTATAATTGTGGTAATATAATTTATAGTATTGTTAGAAATAAAAATAAGGTGTATCGTCAACGGGACGTCCGGTATATATAGGAATATTAATGAAAAATCATGTCCTTAACAATAAACACATGAATGAATGGAATTCTTTTTATTAAAATATCAACCAATCATCATTCATATTTGTGACATAATAAAGTCGATGATTGGACCAAATTTAGATTTTATAAAAAAACCGGAATTACTAATTACTATAATTTTGGTACATTTTTTTTGGCTAAATCGGATCTAGTGTAAAAAACAAAATAAAAATTTCTAATTTTTTGCAACCGCCTTTTCAAATGACGCCCATTTAATGTCAGTAATATGTATTAATTATTATTCTAGTAATGATAATGATAACGACGCTGTAAAAGATTCATTGAAGTCGATTGTCTTAGCGTTAATTTTTTCAAATGTGCTATCATTTTTAATATATAAATATTTACAAAGCATTTCTTCATAGAAGTGCTTGGCTTTTACCGATGAAAGTTGAAAATTTCTAAAAATAATCGTTTCGTAACAATTGTAATTCCCCCGTTGAGGGAGGAGCTTTGGAAAGCTCCTCTAGTCCTGGTAGCGGGCACCAGGATGTAAAGAGTCATCGGAGAAGACTCATTTGGACTTCGAAAAACGTGCGATTTTCCCTATCAGACTTGTCAATCTTTCTATTTTTATTGTTAGCTCTTTATTTATTTATTATATGGTTTGATTTCTAGTGAATTCGTGAATGTTGCATTTATAAACTATTAATGTGTATCTAAAGAATTTATTTATTTCGATAACAATCTTGCAATAATAAAGGAATAAAAATTCTCTTCTAAATCATTATCAAGGGTACATTCGATTATTTATCGACTTACACGCGTGAATTCCATAAAATCGTTATTTACTTATCTCATTATATAAAATTCACAAATATTCATCATTTAGAAACAATATTCAATGTCTAAAGGACATAATTCTATACCGACAATATCCGTTTTCGCTGCAATTGACACTGCGGCTCTATTTTTGGACAAAAAGGGTAGGTGGTTTCACCTCCTCATTTAAAACCAGGAAGGTGGCTAACCTTACTCCACTTTTTTCTTGTTTCAAATTCACTATTTGTTCGTTTTTTCATCTCTGTCTGTAACGCACAAATCATAGTTCTCAATATCAAATTACAGTCAATCTACGATGATTCAATCGACACGACCTTAAGACAATAATGGACGAGTTCAATGGCGTAACTATAAATTTAGGGCCAACGCAATAAGTGGTGCTTCAGCTCCGGGCGCTGGATTCTGAGGGGCGCCATTTAACTTGAAAATTTCCTAACGATAATAATGAAAATCGTTTTTGTTAGTCGACTGTATAAATGAGAAGAGTTTTTTAGTTGAATTTTGAGATCTTAAAACATTTTTGTCATTAATTATAATTTTTGGTAAATTACAGAAAACACAAATTTAGACGCTTTTTTGAAGATTTAGTCAATTTTAATTGAATTTCAGGCTGAATTATGATTTTTTTCGACTATTTTAGCCAAAATTAAGGATGCCATTTCAGATTTTTGCCGCGGGTGTGAACTTGTCATACTATCGCTTGCCGTTTATATGCACCGAAAAAATTTATAGATAGTCCTCCTTTTACCATCTGTTCATTGGGGCCCTGTGGTTACGCCGCTGGTCGAATTATTTCCGCTTATACAACTGTAGAAAGTCAAGTTGTAATATTTCTATTGTATCAGTATAGTGATTCAACTAGATGGAAATCGATAAATTCATCGAATTATATAATATAACAAAACAACGGATGATTTTTAACGTTTGTCAAGTCTCTTAACAATTAGCCGGGTATAGGTGTTAATTAACCGGTAATTAGGTGCTAAAATTTCTGCATCTATTTCTAATTTACTCTAAACGTAGATGTTGACCAGTAAGTGGTGGAATTAACGGTAAAACTTTTGAGACTGGATGATTTAATTAAAGAATGGAAAAATTAGAGTTTTTAAGAAGAAAAACTGTACTTCTAGGAAGATTTATTAACGGTTATTTGTTAATAAAACACTACTCATTTGATAAAACTGAAATAGAAATTAATTATTTTAAATAAATTCATACCTGCGGTTATTTAATTAAGTTAAATATTTAACAATGTGTTGTAAAAATTGAATATAATGTAAACTCGAATTCTATACTCATAAAATTATATTCCTATAATTAAAAATAATTTCAGTAATATTTCTATACAATATATTCAAAATAATATAATTAATTTAGATTATACTTTATTTTTATGAAAAAAAAACAAATAACATAATAAATGAATTGATACAATTTAATTTCAAAATTTTTCAAAATATAAAAATTGAATTTTAATTTCATTTTAATATTCAATTATATCTCTTATTTTTATTTTATTTTAATTTTGTTTATATGATTATTTGATAATCTTTAAATATTTTTGGTAATAACGTAAAAATAATTTTAAACATTGTTACTTAATAATAATTTATGTAGTAGATCTGAAGATGGGACTATAAGTACCGAAACATACATGTCATCAATTATTTTTAATTATAATATAATTTTATGGGTATAGACTTCGAGTTTATATTATACTCAATTTGAATTAATAAACCCATATTTGAGTATGGATTTTTGGTTTTCTAAAATAATGTATTGTAAAATTGAATAATATTTGAATTGTTGTAATCGATAAATAACTGCATCATTTTAATTGAATTAATAATACGGAAATATAGTGGAAACGATGGTTTAGGGTGGTGTGTATTTAAATTTGTAAATCGTTACAACCGTACAACAATAAAAAACAAGATCCTTTAATGTAAAAAGGATCGGAAATCCCCACCAAAGATCCTTCATCATCAACACCAAGCATTATAAAAGTTGTATCTCGAACCGAAAATCATAAAGTCATCTCGCGTCGTTCAACAAGCACTGTTCCACTCGATAGATTTCGCAACAACACAAAAAACAAACAAACACAAATATAGTGAATTAAGATAATTGTAAGAATGGATGTGGAAGAATTTCGTGTTCGTGGCAAAGAAATGGTCGATTATATTTGCAATTATTTAAACAATATTGAAGAGTATCGAGTGACAGCCAATGTGGAGCCGGGTTATTTAAAACATTTAATACCGAACGAAGCACCTGTCGAACCGGAAAATTGGGATAAAATTATGGATGATGTTGATAAGAAAATAATGCCGGGCATAACACATTGGCAACATCCGCATTTTCATGCGTATTTCCCATCGGGCAATTCGTTCCCATCGATATTAGCTGATATGTTATCAGATGCTATCGGATGCATCGGTTTCTCATGGGTGAGTTGTTTTCAAAGAAACGTAAAATATGTGTTTATTTTTAGTCGTTTTCCTAGTTTTTGTCAAATTTGTTGAAAGATTAGGAAACCACCACCTACTGTTTACTGTTTTATAACAAATTAAAAATAGATTGATGAGATACTATTAAAAATTTGTTATAAACACGTGTTTATTTAGTAT